>RSEF01000014.1:5234504-5248902 GCA_003993805.1 Himantopus leucocephalus
TGTTTTGCACTGGGGAGATCACGGGGGAGATCACAGGGGAATCCTGCCCAGCACAGCACGACAATAAGGCACCGGAGTGGGAAGCTGCAGTGAGGAGTTACAGGACGAAAGATTAAGGAAATTAAATCTGTGGAGGGAAGCAGAGGAGATTCAGGCTAAGATATAAGGGTGTAAGGAGCCTTGCCTAAAGGATGGAAAGAAGTGATTTGCCTTAATTAGTGACTAACAAAACTGTACCTTGTGGGCATAAGCTGGAAGAGAAAAAAATTAATTTACATAACCGAAATGCACTTTTTAGCAGTAAGACTGGCTGGGGTTTGGGACCTGTAGTGGAAGTGGGCAGCAGATCGCTCAGTGCACAGCACTCAGTGTGCTCAGCGGGTCTCCAGCGCGGGCAGGAGGGGTTGCTGCAGGTCATCGGCGGATGCTGTCGGTACCATTTGTATTTGTTCTTGCAGCACCGTGTGAAGCGATGGAGGATTTGATGCCGGCATAAGGAAACAGACCTCTCAGGGGGGCGAAGTGGCAGCTGTTCGGTGGCAGCTGGCAACAGCGCATTGGGAAGCGCAGTGGAGCCACCAGTCTGCGCAGGTGAGCTGGGAGAGGAACGCCAAATATCCCAGTCTGGCCAGGGAATGGGGTCCCTTCCTCCCCGGGGCAAAGGCAGGGCTTGGGGTGACTTCCCTCAGCTGAGACCTCCGGTTTGCCTCATCCAAACCCAACATGCCCAGCAGCACAGAGGCAATTAGAGACCAGCACGGGTTGTTGGTGATCCCTCAGCCTTCAGAAATGCAATAACATGTCTGTTAGATCTCCTTAAGCATTTGCCAAGTCACCGCTCTATCCTAGAGGGAAATAACCTTGTGCTGAACAGTTTGATTGTCTAGTGCTAATATAACAGAAGAAAGCCTATTAAATGTTGTGCTGGAAGGGTCCTTTGGGTCTGCAATAGCTGTTCTCTTTTTTCTTTCTTTTTTCCCTTTCCTGTTTCTTTCCTTTTTTCTTTTTTTTTTTCCTTTTCTCCCTTCCTTTCCTTTTCTTTCCCCTTCCTTCCCTTCCCCACAGACCAGAAATGAGCAAGAGCAATGAACTGAAGGTGGGGAAGACAGTGTCTGTATGGAATGAGATTGCAAACCAGCTGGCAGCATTGCCTGTGGCCATGCACCCGCTTACGACTGGGCTCGGACCTGCGTCCTGCCACCCAGCTCTCGCATCGTGCTGCACGCTCGCGAAGGCTGGCTGTCCCTCGTGTCTCCCCCAGAAAAAATCCCTACTAGATATTTGAGGATTTTTTCCAGCACTTGCGCAACAATCTGTTTCTGCTGCTCCTCGCTGGAGGAACCTCTGCAGCAGGGCTGGTCCTGGATTGCCTCCTCCTCTCCACGCACCAGCATCTGGCCAAGAAGAGCTGGCTGGGACCACCAGGCTCCTGGGCCCAGGCAACGTCTGGCCAAGGCTCTGTGAAGACGAAGGTGTCCCATCCAGTTGATGTGTTGGCCAAGGTAACGCCTGGACCAGCTGTGGTTGATCTCTCCCTCCCTTCAGCAGAGGTTTCCTTGTCACACCGGCACATGGCACTTCAAGGGGAGAGCCTCAGGGCTTCTCCTCTCCTGGCATTGCTGAAACATCGGTGGCCTGTCAGAAACAGCAGGAGAGAGACACGTTGGACTCTTCAGTGCATCTCCCATGCAGATGTCACTCTGAGCACTTGCTATTAATTTTAAGAGCAGAAAATAACAAGAAGCCTGATCATTCGTCACCTGGGTGAAACACCCAGTGGAGAAGCATCAAGTTGGCAGAGTCCCTTTCCCCTGTCAGCTGGAGAGAGGCAGTTTTGAGGCCGGTACGACTGTTAAACCACGGATTTGCCCTGCTAACAGCAATGGCAGGAGGCACTTTCCCCCTGCAGTCATGCTTGGGTGCAGGGCACCTGCGGCGATCCTCTCCGAGGAGTGAGGAGCGTGAGCAAGGCCATCGCAGCAACCGGCTCACTGAAATGAAGGTGTATGAGCGCTTGTAGGCTGTGATAGAAACCGCTGCGGTCAGTGCTGGGGAAACGTAAGCCACTGTGGAGAGCACAGATCATGCAGTAAGGTGGTGACCTTACTGTTAAGGTGGCTTTTTAAAGAGGTGATTCCTTAAATCAGCTAATCTTCTGGGTCCCTGACTGTTCATGGGTCTTTGCACACCTTGCAGGGCAGCGAGAGATGCCTGTTGACCCTTTGCAATTAGTACCCCTGGCTTAATCGACTTTAGCATTCTCCCAGGCTCCTTTGAGATGAATGGCTCCGTCTGCTAATCCAGGGCAAAGGCGGCTCTTCCTGAGATGCAATTACAACTGAGATGAGAAGCAGATGAGAAGCAGACGTGGGGCAAACCTCACACCGTTATCACAGCACATGCGAGGGAGAGCTTCACGGCTGCTGCCAAGGGGTGAGAGGCTCCTGAGGCCATGCCATGGCCATGGCCATGGTCTGCACCCACATCGATCCCAATCATCCAGTTCACTCCGGCAGCGATGAGGGGTGCTCTCATGATGGCTCTCTCGTGATGGCTGCAGCCCCCGTGGGACGCTCAGCCGCAGCCGGCAGCGCCGGCAGCCCGGTCTCTGCCAGCTCAGCCCATCTTGCGAGCTGCCGGGGCAGAGGCAGTAGCACTCGCTGCTCCGCTTGCGTAACTGTATTCTTCACGTCTCAGTGACTTGCTCAGGGTCTGGGCAGGCGCACGTGAGCTGAGCTGTGTTTGCTGTTGGAGCCTTGAGGGCAACCGGGGACATCCATGCATGTAAAACCATCAGCTCCGGAGTGAAACCTCCCCCTGACCCAGTAATCATTGGCAGGGGTGAGCGGAGAAACCGCTCCTAACAGGCTTTGCCAACGTAGCTTTCTGCAAGGGATGCGTTCAGAGACCTTAAAGACCCAACAGCTGGGCTCTGGCTTCAAATAAATCATTCTCCTGCGTTTGCTGTCATCAGGGGATGTGACGAAGCCACTGTGGTGGCTCGGCCCCAGACGCTGAATCTCGTTTCATCCCGTGTAAATCCTGCTGAAACGCTGTGCCTCAGATCCCCAAATGGTGTTGTCCCAGCCCCTGGTTTGGGCAAAAGGGACAAGAACTCCCCGTGTCTTGCCAAAGGCCCGGAGATGTTGCTTCAGTTTTTCTGGGCTGGCGTTGCGCCTGTTTGGGAGCCTGACCTTGCAGGAGGAGGGCTGCCAAGAGGATCTCCAGCCGCTGCTTCTGCAAATGCCACACACACAGCCTGGCTGGGACTGATGGAGGAGCAGCATGGCTGGGAGGAGATTCTGAATCCAGACCGTCCCCCGACACCAAGGAGATGTTCTCCTGCTCACCATGCAGACAAAGGTGCTTCTCCTGTGCTGAGGTTGCTGGAGTCGAGATGTGCCCCTTCCCCGTGGTGTATGTGCCCAGGGAGCCCTTTCAGGACAATTGCTGAGAAAGCTGTGGGGCACAGCGGTTGGTGTCACCCTTGGCATGGGCACAGCAACACCCCACCAAGTTGGCCTGTGTTGGCATCCTGTGGCCCATGTACCCTGTCATGGTGTCCCAGTGTTTCAGGGCTCCCTGGTTTCCCTGGGCGCAGAAGGAGCTCGGCTTGGCTTCAGATGTCTCAGCTCTTGTCACTCAATGCCACAAACTGTGTTGGCGTATAGTGCCCGCGCTGCCTGCGTCACTTCTGTAGGTTGGTGTTCACCACGTGTTCCTCCAGCAAACTCGGGGTATGCCCGGGGCGGCCAGAAGCAGCAGAGCTCTTGGTTCTCATTCCGCTCCCTCCCTGAAATCAAGAAACTTTTAACTTCAAAAGAAGCAGGCTTGGGGCTTGCTGGGGAGGATTCAGCGGGAGCATGTCCTGGGAGCAGGTTCTCCAGCTGCAGGAGGAGCCGTAGGGCTCATCCTAGTGCCGTTCCTTCCAGGTGCGAGAGAAGCCTGGAGTGACCTGCAAAAAACTCGGTCTGCTCCAGCCCGTCCCACTTTAACAGCCTTGAACGGGGACAGGACACAGGACAGGGGACGCTCATGCACGATTCCCCTTGAGGACTAAGCTAACCAGCCACTGGATGTCATTATTGCTCCAAACAAATGCATCCAAGAATCTATTCCAGACCTCCAAAAGATGTGACTTTTCAGTATGGAAAGCTTAAAATGTGCTTCCTGAGGACACAAAGCCGTTCGCCTCTCCTCCCGCAGCTCTTGCCTTCCCCGGCACACCTCTGCATGCCTGGGGACGGGGTGCCGGGGGCTCGGCACCGGGAGGACGCGGTCCCGTGTGACCTGTCTGCCCTTCCCGGGAGCTCCTGCGCTACCTCCTCATCTGCGGGGATGACATCATGGCTGTTTCTGTAGCAACAGAAAGGGGCACCGCAATTACCGAGCGATGACACCGTAGCAGGATGGAGCAGGAGGGAGACGCGTCCCCGGCAGCGTCCTGTGGGTGCCCCTGGCATGGCCCTGGGCGGGAGAGCAGAGCTGGCGAGTCAGAGGGCTTTTGGCTGCTATCTGAGCCAATAAATCAGGGGGAAAAAATTTGGTTCAGGCTCCCCCCCACCCTCCTCTCCCTTCATCTTTCCGCTGGGGACCCCAGCTGTCTCACTGGACCTTAATGGAAATGTTTTGCTTTAGGTTATTCAACCGGTCCAAAACTTTTCCTGCCTTCTCTCTGCTTTGCTTTAAAAGTGAGCTCTGGCCTTGAAGGAAAATGCCCTTTGAAACCGCAGCGGAAAGTTTCATTTACAGGAGGGCAACATCTTCCCTCTGCTGCCCTCCCCCAGGGATTTTCACGGCAATTTTCCCAAATTCAGCCTGGTTTCACCAATGATTTCGCTTCTTGGATTGTCCGTTTACTGGCTGGTTTGATATTTACAGACGGCGGCGTGCCTGGTTCCATGGGAGAGCTGATGGAAGTCGGGGCTCAGGCGTTCAGCCGATGCCTGACCCTCCTCTCCCCGAGCCGCTCGCGGGTCCTCTCCCAGCGCTCCCGACGTAGCTGTGCCATCACGGCCTNACGGGGACAGACTTTTCCCAACCCAAGTCTTGGGCATCCCATTTGCTGCGGATTTGGTTAAGACTTTACGGGGCGTGGACAGCAACTGCAGAGGAGGACCGGCGTTAGCACCGCAGTGCAGCGCGGAGAGGAGTGGACAATCCCCGGGGAAATCCTGGCACGATGTTTGCTGGGGAGAGCTTCCGTACAGCCTCCCTGATCTGTACTCTTTCATCTTTATGTGCCTGCTTCTAACTTGCCCTATTTCAGTTATATCCCTTTCATTGGCTTTCCTTCTTCCACCACAGCCATAAAACAAGCCGGGGAAACACCAGCTGCAGCGAGCCTGATGTAAAGAAATAATCCTGAAGCGACGGAGCCGGATGCACGCGGGCTGTACCTCATCTCTAACACAACCTCGGGTGCCACAAACAGCTCCGGCCAGCGTCAGCACCTCCTGCTCCCGCTGCAAACCATTGCAAGGAGCCACAGCCCAAGGCAGGGGGGGGAAATAAATAAATCATTCTGCCCAGTCTTATTCTTAAGCTCTTGCAAAGAAGAGCTCGGGATAGGCCTTGGGTGCGTGTCGGCAGAAGGGAAGCCGTCGCGCAGCCCTGGTAATAGCTCTCAGCATATGCCTGCGCTCCCTGCTTGTTTTGACTTGCGTGGGAATCTTTGCAATCAAAATGATACGACAATTCCAATCACTGTCGATCGCTTTAGGCAGGTGTAATTCAAGCTCTGGCTGCAGACGGTTGTCATTTAATTAACACGGAAAGAGCCAAAATCCTGTGTAAGACTGGGGAAGGCAAAGAGAAGAGCCTAAGGGGGACTTGTGATAATGGAGCGCGGAGTATGCCAGCAGACTTACTCACTCGGAGTTTAGCTGTTCACACAACCGGGTAACGCCGACATTATTCCCTGCGTCACAGGCAGAGACATGTGCTCGGCAAGCTGTGGTAGGCAACACAATTATCCACTTATTTCAGTCCAAATCGTGGGGAATGACTTGAGGACAACACAGAGGGAAGCCCTGCGCAAATCTCTTCTTGGTATTGTTACCAGCTCCAGGAATTCACAGGCTCTTAACCCTCTTATCTCTTCTCTCGCCGTTTTAGCGCTTTGATTTCGGTCCTGGCCCAAGCAGCACTTGCTCTCAGCCCTCCGGGGCCACGCTCAGCCCGGGTACAAACGACTGCGGCTCTCTTTGGTCGGCGGAGCGGTGCTGGCCCTCCCACAGCACAGGATTTGTCCCTGTCGCGCTCCCTTTGCAGCTGCTGACTTGCCAAGGGTGATATTTCTTTGCAGTGGGCTGTGTACGCTGCGTGCCTCTGCTTTCCCCGCTTCCCACCCGGATTTCGGTTTTCTGCATCTAAAATGAAATTAATAGGTCCTGTTCCTGCAGCAGGGGAAGTGGTGGGCAGCGAAGAGAGCGCTTCAGTCCTGCTTATCGTGGGCAAATTGAGCATGTTTTGAAAGCATTTTCAGTAACTCATGGTTTGATGCTGCAATGCTTCACCTTCTGCAGCACCTGCAGCACCTCTTCTTGGTCGCCAAGAGGCATCGGCACCTGCCTGTGGGATGTGTGTCCGGAGCTCGCCTTCCCGGCAGGGAAACTGAGGCACGCGCCTGGCAAATACCATGCGCAGGGTCACTGGATGGAGATGAGCTCAGAGCTCAGTTCTGAGCTGTTTCAGCCCTTGGACCATCCCATTATGGACTAACTAAGGCAAAGGGAAAAGTCGATCTGGAAATATATAGGTAAGGCAGGTTACCTGGAGAGCGATCGGAAGAGTTTTGTGTCCAGCAACTGTGGCAACATCCCTTCGCTCGTACAGCCTCTCTGCCTCCTGTGAGGTGTTGAGCTGATGTTGCAGACATGGCAAGACGTGTCGCTCTGTCGTCCCTTGGCCCGTGGGAATTCCTGTGCGCATTGGTACAACCTGGCACGCGCGTGCCCCAGAGCGTGCCCCATGCGGGACCTAATCCACCTCAACAAAACCACCCTTGGTGTCCCACTTGGTGCTCTGGTTGGTGGTTTGATGTCCCTGAGCTACCGGGACAGCAGGGCCTTGCCGTCTTTTAATTCAGTCCTGTCTCAGCAAATGGCTGACATACTAAGAACCAAATTTTGGAGAGAAAGGAGATGAAAATCCAGAGGAGATTGCTGGTTTCCCGCAGTGCTGACTCTGAGCTGTTTGATATTCTCTCTTTTTTAAGGTTTGCTTGTTTTAAAGCAACATTAATTGGAAAGATGCTGGAGTGTCAAATAGAAACCACTCCCTGAATAACCTCGCTAATGAGCACGTTATTAAAGCAGGGTTAGGAGCTCCCTAGAGGGCTCTCGCTGGATAGGATTAAATTAAAAAAAAAAATCATCTAAACTGGAGAGAAAATCTCTGTTAGGCTGCAGTGATGAATATAGAAAAGTCCAATGAAAAATGGCTTTGAAAGGTTTAAGCGTATGTCTTCCTATCTGGGACTAGTCTTCTCCATCCCTCAGGGCTCGCTCAGACGGGGAAGAAGGTTTTAATGAAGCAGAGAGTGGAGAAGTCGGAGCTCAGAGCCTGGCAAGCCCACTCTCCAGGTGGCCACGTCTCCATGCCCCCAGCACTTGCCCACATAGGGCAGCAAGGGAGGTCCCTTCATGCCACCAGGATGGAGAGTGTCTCTGCCCGAGCACCGTGGCTTGTGCCAGGCAAGAGCCAGTGGAGATGGGGCTGCTGAGACCTTGTGTCAGGAGACGAGAGGCTGCCTGTCCTCTCTGCGAAGCGTAGCTTTAATGAGAAAGGTTCACGCTGACTCCATCGCAGGGTTTTCCTGATGGAGCTCCGCGGCGCTCTGACTACCTTGATCCTTTGCGGTGGTGGCACCTCTGGCTCCCCGTTCACCTACCTCTCCCGTAGCTCTGGGAGAACCTGTGACATCTTAGGGCAGACGGGGCTGCGGGATGGGGTCACACATCCACCCTCCCCTGCTGGCAGCGAGGGGATGCTGGTCCCCACCCCATCTCTGCGATCAGGCAGCCACGAGCGCTGGTCACTGGGGCAGCTTTGGGGAGGGACAGAGAAGGAGAGGCTTCACGGTCCCCGCTCCCTTCCCTCCTGCTGGAAAGGATGTGGGAGGATTTAGGGCAGGAAAGCTGTTCTCATACCATCTGAAGGCAGGCATGAAATGCTTTAGCAAAGCTTCCCTGCGGGCAACGATGACTTCCAGAGCAATTCCGGCTTTTTTTTTTTTTGCGGCTTGCCCTTGCTTCCCATGGATGGTGGGCAGGTCAGCCCTGCCCCAGCCGCAGCGGGGGGCTGGCTGGGGGGCTGATTTACCGCACCTGCAGCCAAGGAGCTTAATAGCTTGAGGCCGTTCTTTGCTTGCATTATTATGGAGCATATTTTCAGGGGAAGCTTGGCTGCCTCAGCTGCTCCTGCCCAGATATTTGGGCTTTGCAGGCACGAGCATCTCTTCGGAGAGGATTTTGTCCGTGAGCAGAAGGAGGTGTATTGCCTGCCTTTGCAAAGCATCGTCTGACAGGCTGATGCAAAACATGCCAGCACCAAGCTGTGACTCTAAACAAAGAGAGGGAAAACACTGTATTTTTATTTTCTCTGCTGCTGCAGTGAGTTGGGAATTTTTTTTGTTTTGCTTTCTTCTTGTTTTTTCGTCGCTTTTTCTTTGCCTGAGACAGGTATTTGGATTCTCTGTGCTCCCCAAACTCTTCCCCAGGCTGTCTCCAGCAATCAGACAGAGTGACAGCTCTGAAACTCTCCAAGTTAACAAGTTCAAGTGCTGATGATTAACTAGATTCACAAAGTTGATTGGAAAAAAATAGGGATATAAATAAATATTCCTGGAGATATTCCACCCCCTGTAGTCATGAACTTTGAATAATTGGAGGGAATTATGCTGAGTACTAATCAAAAGGGTTTTTTTTTTTTTAATTTGCTAATTACTGCTGGGTTTCATCAGTGTCAGACTCTAATCATCTCAAGACATGTTAATTGACCCTTGGGAGTTGTTTATCTGATGCCGAAAGTTTTAGATGGGGTCATACAAAGAAATGCAATCACTGAGGTTACTTCTTGCCTGCCACTCAGCTGGAGGGAAGAGTTAAGGAGACTTTGGGCCACCAGGACGTATGTGCTGCCCTTCCCCTCGGCTGAGCTCCAGAACGGCTCCTCGTGGATACCGTGGCTTCCTCCGTCCGCTGGGGACCTTCTCTTTCTTGTCCCTGGCACTTTCAGCGTCCTCTCTGCAGGCCTCCTTTTGCTTACACGCACAGGTATTAACTTTGGTGATCCACATCCAGTGAGTGCTGATCATGACATCCCTCTGGGATGTGGCAACGCTGTAGTGCTGCTCCTTGCCATGGTAAAGTCTGGTGGGACAGGTTTGCGGTGCTCCAGGAGTGGGCTGAGGGTCTGCTGTGGAGCGCAGGGATCGTCGTGGAAGGGTGTGTGCAAAGGGGAAGGTTTCAGGGTGTTTCCTAAGCAAACTCAGATTCAGACCTTTAAATCCCGACATCGCTTCCACCTCCTGAGAAAGCAGTGACCAGCAGGAGGTGGGAACGGAGAGTCACACTGTGCCAGGCCATCGCTGGGACCGCAGGCGGCTTTGGTCTGTCCCTGAGAGGGACAGGTCCCCTCCTTCCCACGGAGACAGGGCTGCCAAGATCCACACGACTCTGGTTGGGTCACCTTTGCAAGATGTGTGTATGCAGACCAGCCTCTTCCCTAAGCCATGTCATCTTTGTCCATTATTACCCCCAAATTCACTTCCCAGGCAGCTTCCCAGCCTGAGTGCCTCACCTGTCTCGTGTCCTGTTAATTAAACCAGAGGAGGTGGGAATTAGTGGGATAAAAGGTGGGGCAGTGGGGAGCAGGGAAGCACTGACAGTTCACCAAGTTTCTCAAGGACAGGTTTTCAGGGATGACAATGTTTTCATCATATAACGTTTTAATTAATGACCTTGGTATAAAAATTAGTCTCATGCTAATGAAATGCTCTGGAGACACAATGCTGGGAAGTATCCTCAATACAGAGGCACGTAAGGTCATACCAGAAGACCTGGGTGATCTCGACATGAGTAGAAGAGAAGTGATTAAATCTAAGAGTGCCAGCAGCGCAAGGTCGCACACGTAAGGGCAGATGATGAGAACTTCTGCTACCAGCAGCAGCTCAGGAAAAATGCCTGAGTCACCTGGTTAATGGTGGGTGACTACCACTGCGGAGAGGCAACCCAGCCCCGGGATGGGTCTGTCATGTCCATCACGGCGTCACAGCAAGAAGT
Source organism: Himantopus leucocephalus (assembly GCA_003993805.1). Taxonomy (NCBI): domain Eukaryota; kingdom Metazoa; phylum Chordata; class Aves; order Charadriiformes; family Recurvirostridae; genus Himantopus; species Himantopus leucocephalus. Next base: position 5,244,791 of record RSEF01000014.1, read on the forward strand.
GGATGTAAGTCAAAGCAGGAGCAGAGGGGTATTCCCAGGTGGTGTGTTACCCCCTTGGCATGCAGGGGCACCACCAGGACCTGTACTAGGCTTGCCAAGAGGGCTGAAGCCACCACATCGGTACCTCCAAGAGTGTGGTGGAACGGGGCAGTGGCCGGCTGCTGGAAATACTCAGAGAAGTGCTCTGTCGGTACTCTGTTAGTGAAGTCCCAGCACGGCTGCGGTGGTGTTACCTTGAAGGGCTTCGTACTGGTCTTGTTCCTTGGCATTGCCCTGTGGAAGGAGCAGAGCAGGTACAAAGCACCTCTGATGGCTCTGGCTGCATCTGCGCTGCGCATGTCTGTGGGAGGAGGAGCTCTTAGGCAGGATCACGCTTCTGGAAGAAAAGAAATGGTGTTTCTGGTTTACAAAGGCTTGCTGGTGATGGCGGGGGGTTGAGGAGCAGGGCCAAAGAGCCTCGTGAGAGCTGGTAGCTGGATTTCCCCCAGCTCCCAGCTGAGTCTCTAAAATGTGGACAGGGCTTTGCCCCACGCCGGGTGGGAGCGGAGGGCAGCCTGCCTCTGCCCCACGCTGCTGTGCCCAGCCACAGGCGGGTTTGGAGAGATGCGGGGGCTGGAGGGGAGACCACAGCGTCTCCCGGGGCTCCTGGTACCAGCCCAAACCCTTGCGGTGGAGCAGCCGGCCCCGGAGCTGAGCTCTGCGCATCCGCTGGAGCCGCAGCTTCCCGGTGACAGTGATGGAAGGACCCACGTTCCCATTCCTGACTGATAATATTTCACCACCTCTTTTGTACCCATTTTCATTTTGATTCCAGGATAATTTGTATCAGTTTATGAAATGTGGCCTTTCTTTCACTGCAGAAAGGCACAAACCCAACTGTGACGTCTAGGTGTTATTGACTTAAGGCATATATATGTGTGTGTTTTTATTTGATCATCTTCATTATTCTAATTTTCCCCTTCCCGTCTTCTTTTTTTCTCTTTATTACATTGCTGGCTGTTGGAGGCTCTTGGAATAGAAATAAACTTTCTAGGTAATATTTCTTAATAAAAAACATCATTTATTATTGTTTGTCTCTACCAGTAAATGCCAAGCTCCTTCTCTCATTTGTTATAAGACTAGTTTAACATCTTTTCTGGCAAGGCTGAGATAGGTACCTGAATACGATGGCACGTGTGCCCCCATCCTGGCTGTACCCAGCTGTGGGTGTGCTAACAGATGTCAGGTCTCAGCCACCAGCAGCATGTCGTGTGGGAAGACGTGGCAAGTCCCTGCTGCCCCAGCGGGACACCAGGTGTGGAAAAGATGTTTTCAGGCTCCTGCATTTATCCCGTAGTGGTGAGAGGCTCCCGACAGCGGCGCCTGGTCCTGCACCCCTTGGTATCATCAAGTCAAGCTGCTGCTTGTTTAATCTCAGCTCAGGTCCTTCCCCTCCTGTTTGCTTCAGTGGTTCATCTGAAAGTAGAGGTAGAGATGTCTCCGGAAGACACCGGAGCTGTTGTTTACTGTATCGCTGTTTCAAGGAAAAGCCTTTTCTGTAAAATACACAAAAATAACTAATGACATTAATATAAACATACACTTTAACTACTGTTTAAAGCTGTCACTGGGTTAAAAAAAAAATACCGGTGCTGCATCCCAAATGCACGGTAATTATGTGGCGAATCTCTTTATTACAGGGTGTCAATCAGGCGACGATGTATCTGCGAATGAAATCGCTTTGTGTCTCCACTGATATTCCCAGCACGGAGCTGCCGGCTCTTGCCTCTCCACGATGCTACTTGAGGTCTGCGAGCCTGTGCCCGGTACGTCTGGTTAAAAAGCGGCTGTTGGAAGGGGAATCGGGCACAGCATCTGTGCTTGGCTTGTAGGGAAGGAAACAGTTCTGCGAAGTATCTGTCCATCTTTCTGTATCAAAGGAAAACACAGACAAATACTTGTCCTAATCACATGCATCACCAGGTGATGCTCGCAGGCGGCTGCGCTGCCATCCTGGATGGCCAGGTGCTTCAGGCAGAAGCTGGTCCTGCCTTTGCCAGTCCTGGCCAGCACGGGGCCGTACACGCAGCCACCCTCACCCGCAGCCCTGGGCTTCGGCCCGAGCGCGGCCGCGGCACTGCTGCCGGGAAGGCATGCCTGCACCGCCGGCCGCGGCACGCTGCCTCCCCCCGTGCATGCGCCGGGGTTCCCGGCACCGGCTCTCACCGTTCCTCGTGCTGCGACAAATGCGTGGTGGCAGACGCTGTCTGCCCTCGCGGGCACGCCGGGGACGGTGGCACGGCNTGCCCTCGCAGGCACGCCGGGGACGGTGGCACGGCGCTGGAGGACTGCCAGACCTTGAGCGGAGCCGGCCGGTGGCAGCGGCAGCACGGGAAGCTCCCTGAGGGCTGCCGGCATCCCCATGCGAGGGCCGGTGGAGAGATCAGGGCAGCCGGGGTTAATTCTGCGCAGTTGGGGTGTCTGGACCTGGGTCGGGTGGATTATTTGGGTTTTGGACCGGGGGCTCCAGGGTTTGGGCCACTCCGTCAGTCGCTTTGGGAGAAAGCTGCTCAATTTTGTGTCTAAACGCGGTAGCGAGCTCCTGCTTTCCATCAGAGATCTGTACCCCCATCGATCCTCCCTGCTTTGGGTGGGGAACTGGAGAACAGATGCCAACACCTGAGCCCCCCCCCGAGTCAATGGGAGGGTGAGAAACACAGCCGTTTCCCCACCCGGCAAAGGGCTTTTGCTTTTATTTTCTCCTGCTGCCAACTGCTATCAGCTGCTGGGATCTTGTCTGCAGCTTTTGCAGGGAGAGAGATCCTCGGGGAGAGACGTCGCGTGGATCCTCTGGGGCGGCACGGCAGCAGGGACTGCGTGGCTGCAGCGAGTCTCTCCCTCTCCCGCCCTTCCTGGCTGTTCCTCACCGGGGGTAAATCTTCCCTTAGCTTTTCCTCCCCTAGTCCCACTTCTCCTCTCCTCCCCCTCCGCTTTTCGTCTCCTTTTCCCTCTAACATCCCCTTCCCCACATCCGTGCTCTAGCATTGGTGGGTCAGGCGGTTTTTTGAGCAGAGGTTACAGGAATACCCCCGGGTTTCGCTGGGTGAGCGCCTTTCCACAAGGAGGGCTGGAGAAATGCTTTTCCACGTCTTCCTGCATGAGGACCAGGGATGGTGGCTCAGGCCCAGCGGCCGGGCTGAACACAGGCTGCGTTTTCCGAGGGGAATGTGGGTCCAGTGGGGAGCAGGGAGGGATGGATCGAGCTTGAGGCTGGAGCTGTTGCTTTTCCCGGGAGCCTCCGGTCCAAACCTGGCCAAGGTCGGAGTTTGCTCTGTCGTCCCACCAAGCTAGATAGACAGAGCGGACTTTCTTGTACACAGATATTTTGGGTAAGAGCACAAATCCCGCATCCTTGCTGGTTTGTGAGGGTCTGAGGAACCAAGGACGTGGCTCTCTTCGTCCAAATTCCCCCCTTTCCCCCACCTGCAAGTGGGGTTGTGGCTGCTCTGCTGCTGCTTCCCAACAGGGCCTGTGTTTCAGCGACTCTCGGAGGACACGATAGCAAATCACTTTGGGAACCGTTTGTGATAAAAAGTGCAATACAAACAGATAATATCATCATACTCCACTATTAACAGGCTTAAATCCCAAGGATGGGGAGAAGCGCCTGTGGAGAGCAGAGCTATCTCTCAAACACTTCTGCTGCAATTTAAAAGCACTCCCTAGCCCGGCAAGGCTAATTTCACATCTCGTTTTCTCCGGGGAATATATCTGGGTTTCTCCCTGCTTGAGGCCGGAGCCCTCCGTGCTGATTAGATTCAGCCGGGAGTTTTGGTTATCGCTCTCCATGAGTCCCGGCGGAGCGTGACGGAGGTGTCCAGCTGGGCTGCATCCCACACCCGCCTGCAGGTGAGGACAGACCCTGGGGTGGTAACTTGTCTCCTTTCATCGGACCCCTCTTGGCTCCTGGCATAAGGTGCCTTCACGGGCACGTCCCCCTGCCCGGGGAAAACAGCTCCGGGTTCCCACTCTGCCACTCAGGATTAATCCTGGGCCATGGCCAAGCGTCACTGTACAAGAACATGTACATGACCCCACATGGAGTACTGCGTCCAGCTCTGGAGCCCCCAACA
>RSEF01000014.1:5271392-5295693 GCA_003993805.1 Himantopus leucocephalus
GAGACTGGCTGGAGGGTTTTAATTGAAGTGTTTTATTTAAACAGGGGATTCATTTTATCCTCTAGTCGGTGAAAATGATCCGTGTTTTAACAGGTTGGGTCTGACTATCTGGAGGTGAGGGCCTCATCCTGCTCCTCTGCGCTTTCTGCCTGGTGACTCCCGAGGAGGCTCAAAATAGCCCCAGATCAGAACTGCGCCTGCCCAACCTTGTGTGGAGAGTCGTGAGGTCACCGGTGGAACTGGGAGGAGAATTCGTCCTTCTAGCTTTAAAAATAGCCCTATTTTCTGTAACGGTGTTTTCCTTGGGGCAGCCCAGGAGCTTGCAGGAGCGGGCAGCCCAGTTGAGGCGCCGCTGAGCGGGAAGGGGTGCCAGGACACCCCACTTAATGCCATTTCTAAAACACATTTGTCTCTAAAAATGAACCAAAACCAAGCAAAACTCTGCGGGTTTCTTCTTCCTCCCAAAATATTTAATTTTCCTGGCTTCTTATAGCCGGGCTGAAGATGTTTCCCCTGCGGAAAATGCTCTCTGATATTGCTAAATAGGATTCTGTAATCTCCAGCAGCTAAAATGTTTAGTTAGGATCCAAGAGTGTGTTTGGGTTTTTTTTTCTGTTTTTATCCCGACTCTGTCCATCCTTACCAAAGTGCGGGGTTTCCAGTGATGAGCGATTTGGGGCTTATCGCTGGGAAGTGCCGTGAATGCCAGACCCGTGCTTACACGAGGAGAGAAAAATGCATGAATTTTTCCACATCAGTAGGAGCCTGAAGATTTCGCTAAAGGTGTCTCCAGCTGCAAGTAGTGAGATACGGCTCTGCTAGAGAGAGCTCCGAAGAGGCGGAAACCTGCGTAGAAAATGTAAATGTGGATTTCATGCCTCGGAAAGCCATCTGTAAGGAAAGATGGAGGTGCTGGCCGGCTCTCGGCCACGCAACAGGTAACGCGGGCTCCCCGATGGCGAGGCTGCTGTCTTTAATCAGGCTTCGGAGATGTTCGTTGGGAAGCCCTGGGCTGGGTGCTGGCTGGGTTGTCTCAGGGGCTGCAGCACAGCCAGGTACTGGTGGGGTCGGTGTTGTCCCCGTGAGCGCCTCTCCGTGCACTGGTTGCACGGGGATCCTGCCGGGTCAGCTGCTTCTGTCGCGATTTTTAAACGTAAAAGCTCCATCAAAGGTTGTCACGGTCTGGGATGTGGACGGACTTGAGACAGAGTGACCGCAGCCAGGGCAGGGGCAGTCGGGACAACGCTACCTTCCCAATTACAGCCTCTGGCGGTACATGCTGAGGGAAAAGGAAAAGCAATAAGTAAATCGAGCCTCTCTTTGTTGTCCTTAAGGTCTGTCTGTTAGCTGATGAGGCAGATGGCTGAACCTCTTATTAAATAATACCACCTAAGGCTTCTGTGGGGTTACAGGTAGTAACTTGGTTAAACCCAAGCTCTGTATTGACAGGGGGCTGAAAACAGCACCTCCTTCTGCTGGTGATTCGATTTCGGCGCGGAGGCTCTGGTAGCGAGGGCAGGTCCGTGCCTCGGTGGGCTCTGCGGAGAAAACCCACCCCGGGAAGGAGCATCGCCTCTGCCGGGCTCAGCCCTCCCAGGCTCGGACCATGCCAGGACGGGGCTGAGCATCCCCTGTGGGTATCCCCAACGGGGTGAAGGTCTGCTGCGACCCCTCGGTGTGGCAGTGCCCTGTTCGTGGGGTCCCCGGCAGCCCCCTGTGCCCCAACTTCGCCTGCGGCCGTGTGCTCCCCGTGCAGCGTCGCGGTGGCTCCCCCACCGCTCTGCCTTGCCCCCCTCCTCGCGCCCCCGGGAGCTGCCATGTGGTTTTGGTGCCCGGCACGTAGCTAATATCTATTTGTAAGACAATACTTCAGCATTACTTAGTGAAAACACAGGCAGCATTGTACAGCCGGTAGCAACATTGATTGAAGTGATATTTAACCCAAGGAAAATACATGATACATAGTCTAGGATTCCTTGCTTATCCATCATATAATGCAGTTCATGGGGATTAAATATCCCTCCTGTAAAGTTGTTTGAGATCAGTGCTGTTATTTGTTTTGCAAATGATCCTGACAGGGATGCTGAGTGCTATTGATTACCAATGGTTCTTTAAAAATTACTATTATACTGCAAATTATAAACCTTGGGGGTATCCAGTTATATGATAATGGAAAGGCATTGGTGTGTAATGACACATGCATCATAATAAATTTGCTCTTCCTATATAATGGAGATTGAAAGGGACATGATTTATGACTGATAGCGTTAGCTGCCTGCCGTTGTATGTCCGAGGTAACGTGATGGAATTGCCTGGTTGTTCATCGTGGCAAGAAGTACTAATGATTAGAAAAGCAATTTAGAAAAAAATGAAGGAAAAAAGCGCCCTTATTCTGAGCAAAATCTCCTCTATCTTCCCCTTAAAATATGTAAACCACTCTTCTAATTCATAAATAGCTAAAATCTCTCCATCGCTCTCCCATGCTCCGCTCCAGGAGCATCCACGAAGCACTGCACAAGATGACAAGCAACGCTGCCAGTCCTAGAGGAAGTCCTGGGTTTGCTGGGAAAGCCTTCGCAGAGCTCCTGGCCGTGGCTGTGATGAAAGTGCAAATGAGCGCCCTGAATCAGCTGGGAATTTCAATGTGTCGGTGCCCTTGAAGCCAATGGAGGACACTCGTGTTGAGTTGTGCGCTCTCATTCCTGGTGATGAACACGCGGTAATGCAGCCGCTGGTCTTCCAGGCCCTCCTGGTGTTTCCCAGCTCCATAGCTGAGGACTGAACACTTGATGTGTTTTAGAGGAGCCACAGGGCTGCTCCGGGCTGGTGGGGTCGCAGGATCCTTCCCCACCTCGGGGACAGTGCTGGGTGCTGTGACCTTGCCCTGACCACACGCTCTGGGCAGCTGAGAGGTGCTTTTGATTGCCGTTCCATCATGGGGTGGCACGGGGGGGCTGGTGAAACCTGGCGTCGAGTCCTCCCTGGGGTGGGTGATGCGTTCAGGAAGGTGCGTGGTGGGAAGGTTAAATCGGATGCTTTTTACCGTGGCCGTTCTGTGCTCTTGGCATCCTGCTGCAAAGGCCAAATGACAGCGATGCAAATAAGCCTTTTCCTCATCACGCTGCTGATCTACAGTGGAGCCCACAGACAGCGAATGCCTGGGTCTCTGCTGCTATATTATCATGCTCAGCAGTAGCTGAGCACGGAGAAATACATGTCCAGGAGCCAGTGCCAGCAGAAGCGTGTGTAAATCAAAAGGAAAGGGAAAAACAGTTTCCCTTCTTCCTCTGGCACTTTCTCAGCGTCTTTTGTCATGAAGTCATGTATTGCACCGAGAGTCGCTGGGCTGCCAGCGTGGAGAAATACCCGTGTTCTCCCTGAAGTGCCCATGGGCAGGACCTCCTCCACAGATACTGATTTATTTTCACCCTCTGTTCGTTTGTTTTGCTGTGCTGCAGTAGGGACACTTGAACAGTAATTTCATTAGAGACTCGGCACGTGGTAACACGGCCCTTCGGATGAGGGAAGAAGGAGGTGTGTGCTTGTTTAGGTATTATTCTGCGAGCTGTACGACATCTCCTCAAGATCCAGCACCAGCCTGCCACAAATCCCACTAGCTCACTTGGAAATGGGATGGAGGAAGGTTGAAATAGCAGAAGAATTGTTCCCCCTGCCTGAAGCACAAACGGTGCCCTGGGAGGAGGCTGCNAAAGGGGGCTCGGAGCCCACACGCACCAGTGGTTGGTGAAGGCTGAGCGCGTCAATGACCGCAAGCAGGACTCTGATCTTACCCACCTTATGCAGAAGAATTGTTCCCCCTGCCTGAAGCACAAACGGTGCCCTGGGAGGAGGCTGCCAGGCTGTGTCCTGCCAGCCTGGCTCCTCACGGGAGGCTGGGGAAGGTTGAACACCTTCCTCCCAGAGCAACGGGGAGAAAGAGGTCCTCGAGCCAACACCGTGGAAGCAATTTGCAATAGAAACACCAGCACAGAGTAAATAACCCCTCCTCCCTTCCCCCTCGTGAGAACGTTAGCAGTGGAAATGCTGCCCTTTGACTTGCAATAAAGTAATTATTTATCGTGCTGTTTTCTCAGCCCGAGTCCTCCGCAGGTCACCGTGTGCTCTACCCCATCTCGCGACCTGTTCGTAACCGCGCTGTGATTCGGGAGTAATTGACAGCTGCGGAGATGCTGTGTGTCATTAGGGAAGGGCCGTGCACAGGGGGTGTGCAATAAAAATTAAATCCCAGGGTTTTGTCAGTGCTTCAGGTATGTGATTCTCTGCTCTGAGCAACGGAGAGCTTTTCAGAGGAATGGCAATTTCGGTTGTGGAGGAAGGTGAATCCAGGAGGGGAGATCGCAAGGTGGGACTCGGAACTGCTGGCACAAGGCACCTCTGGGAGTCCACAGTCCAGTTTCCCCCTTGAAGCAGGACTTTTGCCAGTGGAGTATCAGGCTGGTGTTGACTTTGTCTGGGCAAGTCTTAAAACTCCTCCCAGGTTGGATGTAGATGATGGGTTGGCTGTTTGGGTCCCTGCCTCCCTTGGGGAGCAGAAGTATTTGGGGATACAGGTCGTGAGTTTCATCCCGTGACTATGTGGACCCAACGCAAGATGATCCTCTGGGTGCTTCAGAAAGACAGGGGAGGACCCAGGCTGGAGAAGTTTTAGGAGATGGAGGAAAAGGCTGTCCCTGGCCATTTATTCATCTTCTTTATCATGCCCTGCTGAGGCTGGGTCATTGTACAGAACCGGACAGGAGATGCCCTTATCAGGAGCATGCTTGACCTGTGCACATGCTGAGGAACAAGTTTTTTCCCACCGTTACCTTTGTAGGTGACCTAACCTGATGTCTCTGATCCAAACCCTCCCAGGAGAGAGAGCTCTCCTCCAAGAACTCTTTGAATAGCAAACACTTCAGAACGACCCAGGGGAGGCTGGAGTGGGAGGAAAAGAGCCCTTGTCTGTCTCAGCTGTGCCAGGTTGGGTGGATCTAAAAGTAGCAGGTATGAATGCTATTGGAACTGTCATTAGCTTAATGCTTTGTGTCACAGCTGTAGTGGGATATTGTCACATGTATGGATTCTGGGAGGTCTTTTGATCCTGCATTGCATCGCCTTTTATGATAAAAATCGGTGTCAAATGGTTGTGATTGGAGCTGTGTCCTTCAGCCCAGTAACTGGCTGCATAAGTCGGTCACCAAGTCAGTTTGCACAGCAGCGAAGCAATGCGTAATTCAGGAGGGATCTCTGAGTGACACAGGGGACATAGGGGCTGCACTGCTGTCACTGAGTTGTGCAAAGCAAGTTGGTTGGGGTGAAGGTGGGGGGTCCTCTCTGAACGCCCTAGGCAGAACCTGACTGTCCTTAGAGGGACCGGCATCGCTGGGGCTGCGTTGCTCGAAAGCGAGCCACGGACCAGGGCAGGGTTTACTTGTCGGAAGGATTTATCTGGAAAACGTGGATACAGGAGCATTTGTGGGGTACCCGCCATGACTACTCCCCACCCTGGACCATTTCCAGTCCTTACACAAGCGCTTGCTTGTGTGTCAAACAACACCTTCCTGCCCCAGTAACATCCCCCTTGCTGGGGGAGAGAGAGGTGGGCGAAGGGGGATGGTGCCTCAAGGGCAACGTGGCTGTGGTTTGGAGAGGCTTGTAAGAGGTTTGATCCTAGCTTAGGAGAACTTTCTCCCTCCCCTGTGTGCTAGCGTTGACTTTCAATTTGTTATTTTCCCTGCTGGCGTAACGAAAGTCCAAGTGCTACACAACTGCAGAGGTCCTGACACTGGAAAGCAGCAGCCAGCATGCACCGTTTCTCTGGAAAAAGGGATCCATCCAAATGGTTCCTTTATGTCACGCTCTAATTTTGCCACTGCTGGTTTATTTTTGGTTTTGGCTTCTGGTTTTTTTTATTTTTTTTTTTTCCCCACTGTATTCTTAAAACTTCCCTTTCAGGGCTTAACAGCTTAACCATTTCAAAATCATGCCAAGCGGAAACGCAGCATACGATTTTCTCGCTAAACATTGTGCTGATCGCTCAAATGTATTCTGGATTTGTAGAAAAGCTGCAAAAAACTGGGCTGAAAGAGGGTGAGAATTAGCACTCAGATGAGGAGCCAGGTCTTTGCGTGCTTAGGAAGGATCTGGGTAAGCAAACAAAGTGCTTCTTGCCACCCTCGTGCTCTGCAGCATCCTGTGTTGGCGTGGCCCCCAGCAGTACTGGTGGGCAGGAGGGTGGGCAGACGGGTGCTGAAGCGCGTATCTCAGTCCTGAGGTTGGTACAGTCTCTAAACACGGGTCTTGGTCCTGGTTGTTGGTCCCCGATACCCGAATTGGGCTCTAGGCTCTGCTGCTGGATTCCTCTCTGGGTTTCAGCAGCTCCCTCCATCTCTCGGGCCTCCCTCCCTTTGCCACAGGAAAGGAATTACAGTACCAAAAATAGCCTGTCTTCCAAGGAGGGGCTCTTTGTGACTCTTCTCTGTAAAACACCGCTTTCTCCCTGTTCCTCCAAGTGAAATACAGAGGAGATGTGACTCACCGTCGATGCCGATGTGCCGGAGCCAGCAGGAACACCTTACCGCTGGCGCGCGAAGGATGCCTGGGGCTCGCGCACGTGCCCCTCCGACACCCTGAATTTCTGCCGGGGTTGGTGGCTCCCCGCTCTGCTTGTCCTGCTGAGGTGCTGGAGGATTCGGGGCAGAAATGGCCCTGCTCCTGGTCTCCCCAGTGCTAATGGAGCGCGCCCGATGGGAGTAGGTGGTGCTTTTGGGAGGCGAGATGAGTGGTTTATGGTCACAGAGACAGTCCTGTCCCATGAGAACTTATTTGTGAAGTGTCTGTTGTGACTTTTGTTTGGCTGTGAGACCGTGAAGAGCTGGATTTTTCACAGGGAGGAAGAGGGCAGGGAACACTCTTGGAAATGCAGGCTTTCCCTTGGTGCTAAAGTTGGTTATCACCATCTACTGACTGCTGTGACGCAGGTCACTGTGCACATCTGGGCGCTCGGGGTGATGGTATGGATGTGGACACAAGAAGACAACTTGGTGTTGCAGAGCTGAGGGGTTGGTGCGAATCCTTCTTTCCAAAGACAAGGATAACGGAGAGTTGTTTTTCTGCCATCCCCAGCTTTTTATGGTCCTTTGCATTAGAAGACCTTTGAGGTTCCTCACCAGTTGCAGCAAACGCCCGTGGCCCTGAGCTGCAGGGCCTGGCTCTGCATCATGGCAGCCCCTGTTAAAGATGCCCTGAGCTGGAGTTTGCTCTTTCATTATAGCTCTCAGGCTTGCAGGGTGAAGCGAGGGACAGCCGATAATTATTAGTAGCTTTAAAATTAATAATGCTCTTTATAATGTTTAATCTTTCATTAATAATAAATACGCGCTGTGTTGTATCCAGACCAAGAAGCGCTCGCGTTCCCGCAGCGCTGCGGCTCGGGCAGCTGGGAGCTCCACGCCGATGTGAGCAAGGGCTTCCCCGAATCAGGTCCGTTCGGCAGAGGGTGTGGGGAAGGGCTCGCTTTGATTTCCACCGGTGTCACCTGGGTAAATCCTGGTGCAGGGGACAGGCCGGGTCCCGTGCCCCGCCACTGCCGTGTGCCTTTGGAGCAGCTCCGAGCCCATCACCGAGACCAAGAGCCGAATGTGGCCCTGTGATTTAGTTATAATATTCCTCCGGGGGAAGGGGAGGGCACGTGAAGGTCTCTGGGCTGCAGGCAGAGGTGGGGAGCGCGGCGTAGGTAGAAACCACAGGGCGATGGTGCACATTGTGGACGCGCAGTGAGGAGGGCGGGTGGGCGCATTCGCTGCTTGAAAAACCTCTGTTTGGGGTGCAGGAGAGGGGAGGAGAGGGGTTCCTCAGTTTGTCTCCTCACCCCTCCCGAGTAAATCCCTGCTGGCCGATGTGGTTGGCACGTGCGAAACAGCTTGGCTTGATGCGTCAGCGGACGGTCTGCAGCCGGTGTGGTACTCTGCTCAGAGCTGGGGGGCATTAAGGAAGCTGGGGGGCAAAATGTCGTGCCGTGATCTTCAAGGGACGGTAATGAAGAGCACTTTCTGGCATTGTTTGTATTGTCGGAAATTCCCCCTTCCCTTTCCGGTTAATAACCATCGGGGGAAGAGACTTTCCAAAGACTTTCCAAAACTGCAGAAACTGGTTGCAGTCATGTTGTTGGAGAGTGTCCGGCTCCACTTGAGTTGTTTTTCTACTGTTTGGGTAAATAAGTTAAGACAATAAAAAGGGCTGCTGAGATAGTTGGCAGTGAAATGAATCCCCCGGGAGATCGGGGCAGTGTTGTTTATTGGTGGGGAGCTGCCTGTGCATGAGGGGTCAGTCTTGCAGTTATGTAGAGAGAAGGGAAACAAACGGTCTCTGTTTTAGCACCAGATTCATTGCGCCGAGATATGCCAAGGATCATTAGTGCCACAGCCATCATTATCTTTTGCTTGGATTAGTTTTTTCCGTTTTTCTTTTTTTTTTTTTTTTTTTTTNAATGGCTGGTTCTCATTAGATCAGATACGGTCAAAATAATAGCAGCATAACAAAGATTGAGGTCTGCAAGATTAAATTTGAAAGGGAGGAGAAATGATAGCTTTGGCCCTGCTGGCTGTTACGCCAGCCGTACGGATAAATGACTCCCTATGCAGATAAGCAGGGCAAAAATAAAAGGGATGCTCGGGAAGAGATGGCAAGAAAAATAGGAACTAATCAGTGGATTCAACCACTGTAATAATGCAGTAAACATGGAAAATTGCATTATATTAGCTCCTCCGCTTCTTGTTGTATATATTAGCCACAAAGTCATCGATAGGCAATTTGCTGTAAAGATGCAGCGCTGCAGCTATCGGAGCTTCCCCCCTCCCGGGGGAAGGCATTTGTGATGCTAAAGGGGAAAGTTGTCTTTCGAACTGCGTAAGGAAAAAAAAAAAAAAGTGGCTCAAGTCGAGCTGGAGAAATGCTTGCGGTTTTCCAAGTTAAAAATCTGCTCTGGGGAAAAGGACGGCCGGTCTGTTTGTCCCCAGTGCCCCGGCAGCGGTACGTGCTGAGGCAGGGTTTCGTTGCAGTCCGGGGATGTTCCCCTGGTGTGGAAGGAAATTGGTCTGCTGCAGATTTTTTTTTTTTTTTTAAAATATATATATATATATATATTGTTTTTTTACTAGTGAACTCAATTTCCGTTTCGTTCGATTTCTCACAAAGAATGACAAGTAGCCACTGCAGCCTTTTCCCTCGAGTTCAAGTAACACCAGCATGTAATGTTATTTGCAAATTAGCTTCATCCCTCTGGCTCCCAGTTAAAGCAGGAACGGCTCGGTCTGGGTTCCCTCCCAAAATATCCATTTAAGCCATGTAATGATTCTGACTCTCTCATGCATAGTAGATGAAAGAAGATCTGTGATTTATTTTTTAAAGCTTTGAACCCCAAACATGGTCAGTCATAGGGGGAAGAAAAAAGATTAAAAAAAAAGAGAAAGTCATGATAATGCAAAGCTGGAAGAAAAGCAGCCCTACGCTTCACAGTAAAATCCATTTTCTTTGCACTTTTGTATTAACAGCTCCAACTATGATCAGTGCATAAATCTACCTGCAGCACAGGATGTCGGAAAATTACCGAGAGACAGCAACGTCCTCCCCGCCGCTGGGTGAGAAAGGAGCGACGCACCTGCAGGTATGGGCTGGTATATTGTTTTATTCTCTGTTCCCCGTTTGCGTGGCCCTAAACCTGCTTGTTGCGTTGACTGGAAGGGGGGAAAAAATAAGGTGTTTGCAAGAGGGAAACTTCAGAAGTGATTCTCTAAACTTGTCTCAAGCCACAGATAAGTTGTCTGCCTGGGAGCCGCTCTGCACCCGCGCAGCTCCGAGCGCTATCTGCTCTGCCTGACGGGGCAGAGGTGGTTAACGGTGGTGTTTTCGTCCTGCATTTGCTGTTGGTCTTAATTTTCCCCTGTGGAAGTGTGTTGTCCAGCTCCTCTCGATGATAACGGGGTGCCCCAGCCAGGGGGAGGGAGGCAGCTCTGCTCTCCTGCCCGCAGCAGCGTTGGGAAGCGGAGCACGTGCTCTGCAATTACCGCCTCCCCGGGTCAAGTCCAACATCGCGCGTGAAATCGTCGCTTCCCCGGCGCCGTAGCGGCTTCTTAGGGATTGCACGAAGGGCTGGGCAGGGTGAAGCTGCCTGGGCTGCTGCTGCTGAGCCGCCTGTCCAGCGTCGGAGCAGAGCTACGCGCTGCTCCCGGGCTTTCCTAATCCGGCCTCAATCCATGCACTTCAAATAGGAGCCTTGGTTTAGGGCTGTGCCGAGCACTCGAGTCTCCCAGCGCGCTGATCTCATGCTTGTAAGGGCCGGCAACGAGCCAAAAAGTGTTTTACTTTTCTCTGAAGAGGATGGGATTGCTCCCCCGGCGCAGGGGAGGGCGGAGGAGAGCGGTGGTTCCCAGGACAGGGGAAGGGGAGGACTGGTGTCTTTCTGAACGTGGATTCTCTGACAGTTGTCTGATGCTTTGGGCTTAACCCTGACAAGCCACTGTCCCTGAAACACTGGCCCAGCATGGCAACTGGATTATAGCCATCCCACCCATCTCCCTAGGGAGAAAAAAGGGGTTTCCAGCCACAGAGGCCAGTTTAAAACAAGCCAGCCTTCTCCTGCGTGTAAGGTGGTGCGCTTTCTGAAGTGCGTGGTCCTGGAGCAAGCAAGGACCTAAGAACTACTTAATTTGTGGCAACTGGTCAGGACTGCCGTGTTGCCGGTTGGGGTTTCTCATTTATCTGGGGTGGTTGGTTGCTTGTTTTGTCTCCTGAGCCAAGTGGTTTGAGGCAATAACATGAATTAGCCTGTTTGGGGTCTCGGTGTGCATAAATGCATGTCCAACGGGACTCGCTGCTTTCAGTAAAGCCCTTTCTTTTCATGGCGTCCGTCACTCCGGTTTGCATTTCCCCATCGCCACGCTTGCTCCCTGCAGTGGCCACTTGGGGCTTGCAGTGGCCAGATCACAGAATCTCCTAGACCGGAGAAGACCTGTAAGATCATCTGGTCCAAGCATTAACCTAACACTGACAAGCCCACCACTAAACCGTCCCTCTACACGACCCTTAAATACCTCCAGGGATGGGGGCTCCACCACTGCCCTGGGTAACGCGTTCCAATGCCTGATGACCCTTTCAGTAAAGAAATTCTTCCTAATATCCAATCTAAACTTCCCCTGGTGCAACTTGAAGCCGTTGCCTCTTGTTCTATCACCTATTACTTGACAGAACGGGTCGACTCCCACCTCTCTGCAACCTCCTTTCAGGGAGCTGTAGAGAGCGATAAGGTCCACCCTGCGCTTCCTTTCCTCCAGGCTGAACAGCCCCAGTTCCCTCAGCCGCCCCTCGTAAGACATGTGCTCCGGACCCCTCACCAGTTTCATTGCCCTTCTTTGCAGATGCTCCAGCGCCTCAATGTCCTTCTTGTGGTGAGGGGCCCAAAACTGAACGCAGTACTCAAGGCACGGCCTCACCAGTGCCGAGTACAGGGGTAAAAAGTGCTCTCGCTGGGGCTGGCTTTCACCTGGGGCCTCTCAGGAGATGGCCGTGTGTGAGCGTTGGGGTCCCCAGTGTGTAACGTGGGCTGCAGAGCCCGCGGTGGTTCCTGGTGTCCTGACGTCTGTGTTGGAGCGTGGCTGTGCCGGTGGGTAAAAGGGGTGGAGAGATGTGCTGGGGATCAGAAAGGAGTTACAGACTTCGTTGCTTGAGTAGGTCTTTGTTCCATGGATGTGTTGGGCAGCACCAAGGTTTCCTCGCCTGTGGGAAGGGCTGGATATCTTAGAGAGGCACCTTAGATTGAGTTGCGGCCGCTGAGGGCTCTTGGAGTGATGTTGGGTCCGGATTAGTTATACAGGTACTCGTATATATGTTTCCCAAAGAAAAAGCTGAGGGTGCAAAATGGGGGATAGGTGTTAGAAGGGGGGTGGGTGACAGAGCTGCTCTCCTGGCGCAGGGTAACCGCTGTGCTGAGCTTTCAGCTGGTTTTCCAGCTTTCTGCCACCCCGGTCTCAGCCGTGGTGCTTCATCGGCAGACGTTTCACCATGGCGAGCTCTCCCCGGAGCTCCTCTGCAGCCAGGGCTGGTTTACGTTTTCCCCTTTAGCCTCCCGTCCACGGAAACGCACCACGCACAAGCACCGGAGCCTGACACCACGTGCCGAGAGATGCTGCGAAGGGGGGGGTTTGCTCCCTGCACCCTGCCATGCCCACCCCGTGTTTCTTGGGAGAGCGCTGGCATCCCAGCAGGGCCATGGCAGAGTTACTTCTTCCCCCCTTCCCATCCTCTATGTGACCCCTCGTGCTGCGGCACGTCCACGCGCGCCTCCCTCGCCCCGGGAAACCCCGCGTTAGCACAGGGAAACGTCGGGTGATGCTGCACCTTCAATAGCTCGCTCCTCTAGAGCAAGAGGAGGGCTGAGCTTAACGCCTTTTAATGTTCCTTCTCCTGATTATCCTCTTAATTACTCAATGAAATGCCCAATAAAACAAATCACTATAATTTCTATTTTATTCTCTGCCTTTCGCGGTTTACTTAAGAGCGCAGGATCCATTAAGGAGGCACTTTCTCATGGGGGAATACTTTCCAATAGATCATACTTACAAAATGGTTTTATGTTCCTATCCTGTGTTTCATCCTCGTTTTCCGTGCCAGTTTGCTAATTACCGGAGACGCTGGTGGTTGGGAAGCGCTGCCTCCCTTGCTGCCCATCCCCGCCGTGGTGAAGTCACAGCGCTGAGTTTGTGACATCCCCATGGCAATGAGTTTGTGACATCCCCATGGCAACGGCCCGTGATGTCACTAGCGGGGATTACAACTTTGCGAAGCATCCAGGCGCGGGGGGCTGGAACTCTTGGGCTCTCGCATTTCTTTAAATAGAGAGGAATGAAAAGGCGGGGAAGCCTTTAAGAGTGCTTTAGATTTCCTCTTTTTTTCCCCAAAGGAAGGAAGGGTGGGTGAGCGCGGGGCTGCCACCCGCGGTCCCGTCCCCTGGCCCGCAGCAAGCCCAGCTCCCTCTGCGCGCTCGGGGTTTGCCCGGGGGGAGCTGAGCTCTGCGGTGGCCCTGGTGCGGGATCCCGTGGCCGAGGGTTGGCGTGTCGGGTGTCCCTGTAACATCTCTGGGGGCTGCGGGTGTCCCCCGCTCCACGCAGCTCCCTCGGGCTCTGCGCTGCTCGGGGAGACGGCGAACCCAAAGCAAACCTGAGCACCGCAGACCCCTCTGCAGCCCCCCCCCGGCCCACGCTCTGCCCCCGCCGCAAACTGCTGTCTCCTTTGGCTTTCTTCAGCGCTTTTTGTCTAACGCTCACAATATTAGCATAATAAGATGCTGTTCGTGCACAGACAGCGAGGGAGGAAGGTTCGTGTGTGCACCTCTCTAGCAACAGGGAAATCACGTGGTAACAACACTTTATTTTTCAGCGGGGGGAAGGAAACCCATCTCACGCAGCCGCTACCACAAACTGCGCGAGGCGTTTAAACCGACGGCCCCGAAACTTACACGGGGCGGCCGCCTAACTGATATTTATGTACCGTGTTTAGCCAGCAGAAGCAAATCAAGCAGGCAGATGAATCAATCTCTTTATTTTAGTTTTTCTAAGGTAGGAATAAAAATGATATTTCAAAGGCCGGCGTGTCTCAGCTGAGCGGCGGTGGGGGAAAGGAGGCGCCGCGGAACATACTGTCCTGTCTCCCGGTTTCTCAGATCATAACTTCTAAGCTGGATTCAATAGAAATAAATGTTCAGTAGTTCCAGTGGTGGCCTTTGGAAACGGAGCTAATGGAACAAGACAAAAAAAAAATCATTACCACATTTTGACAAGCGCTTAGATATTTAACGCTATGCGTGGCGCAGCCCGATTGCGGGGGGCTGGCGGCGCACCTGCAGGAAGCTGTGCCCTTCGTTAGCGAGAGATGGAGAGATGGACTCGGGGGGGAATTAAGCAAATGCTCTTCAAGCTGTGCGTTAGTAAACAAGCCGAGGGCTGCTATGGCTTCGGCAGCCCCGCACCCTGCGGCAGGCGGAGGGCTCGGCGGCGTTTCCCCGGCCGGGGACCCGTGGAGGAAGAGGAGGGTGGCCAGTTCTTGGAGAGAGCCGGCGGAGGACAACCCGTAACGTTACCCCCAGCCGAGACAGGGGAGGTGAAGAGGCTGCAGTGATTAAACAGGATCTGCTGAAATCCTTCCAAAGCAGGCTTAAGAATTAAGAGCCATCAATGTCACATTGAGGGCCACTCGCTGCAGGACACCTCCGGCCGGCGCCCGGCCGCCCCCCGTGCCTCTGTTTAGCTCCATCCGAGCGTGAGGATACGCATCCTTCATTTCGGATTCCCCGGCCATTCCCCTCTGCCGCAGAACGGTGAATCTCAACAAGGAGAACCTCTAAAAAGCAAACTTGTCCGGAGGGGAAGGACTGGACTGTGCGTGCCGAGACTTGCTTTGCATTCGGGTGTCGTTAGGGAGTCAACAAGGGGGGAAGGTGGTGGGGAAAGAAGGCAGCGAACGTACTGGCTGGGTTCCCGTCGCCTTCGTGCAGAGGGCTGACGGCTGGTCCCCTGTCAGCAGCAGCGATGGAGAGAAGAGGTGTCAGCCAGCGGTGCCTGTGCGTCGGGGATGGTGTGGTTTGCGTGCTCGCGCCCTTCTTCCCACGCCCGCGGGACTCGCGGCGAAGCCATCGTGCTGTGCGTCCAGGCTGGGGGTGCTGGCCGTGCTCTGCCCCCCCTGCATCCCCCATCCAGCGCGCCGTGGGGTCTCACTCAGAGGAGTTGTGGCCTCGAGCGGTGCTCCAGCAGCACGGCTGTGCCGTGGCAGCCTGCGCATACCTGCAACACCCTGGGCTCGGATCATACCTCCCCAACACCAGCATGGGAGTATTGGTGGGACCAGCCAGAGCCAGGATGGAGCCCACCACGAAACCTGCAGGCGTTCCCCACCTGGGAGTGAGTTTCCACCGTGGCTCGGCAGCTTTGGTCACACCAACCTGCGACAAAGCAGGGCCCTGATTCATCCGCCACCATGGAGCGGAAAGCCATCGGTGCCACACACATGCGCTTCCTCATTAGTACTGTGAAGCAGGGCTGCCTCTCCCAGCTCCGCAGCCAGCGGAGCCCCAGGGGGACCATCCTGAGCGACAAACCCTTGCCTGATCTGGGGCTCCCACTGGAGGAATATTTTTTTTATTATTATTTATTATTATTTTTATTTTTCCCCTCCGCCTTTCTCCTTATTTTCCACAGCTCAGACGACAGGTCACAGCAGGGAGATTTTCACACATCATTAGAGCCGAGTGTCCAACTCCGCACAGCCATCAACCCCAATCAGAGCGATTTAAAAGGCAGCGCTTCCTTTAATCGTCCGGGGATGCTCAGATTTGTTAGTGTGAACCAAGTGCCCCCATATGCACGGGAGAAGCAGGGGGATGGAGCGATGGGAAATGATGCTGAGATGAGACCCATGGCATTAAAAAGCAATGGCTGCTCACCTGTGCATCAGCCCTGGGGCAGACCTGGAGGATTAAGTTCTTCACTTACTGTCTCCTCTTGTTTTCCTCCGTGGGTGACCGGAGGTGGCCATGGGTCCGTGTCCCCAGGAGCAGGGCCTGCGGAAGGGCTGCTGTCTGCAGCTGGGACCTCGAGCAAGAGATGATGTATAAAAATGTCCGTAAGCAGGAGAAAGCCTCGGCACCGGCATTTCTGGCTCACGAGGTGGAAGCATAAGGACCTGACCATTGGAGGTGTCCAAGAGAATTGCAGGCGCCGCATCAACCTGCGGCTCCACAAATCCCCCCCAGAACAAACAAGTTACCTGAAATCTGGGAGCTGAGCTTCACCAGGCAGCAACCCTCACCCCAGACGGCTGTAAAAGTGTGTCCTGGGCCTCCTGAAGCGATGCAGCTCTGCGTCTGTGCGAGCACCAGGAGACACACGGGCACAAAGTACCTGCTTTCTAAACCTCAGCAGCAGCCTTGCGTGCCTGCAAAGCCGTGCGGACGCAGCGCTGCGACATGCAACGCTGTATTTTTGTCCTAACCATGTGCAACCGCGCAACCTTCTCTTGGCCTTCGCCACAGCCCCACACGCTACATACATCGCACGTGGACACGGGAAGGACAAACGCGTGAGAAACATCGCAGAATTACCACCGCACCCGGCTGCGGGAAGACGAACGTCCTTCCCAAACGCTCCGGCATGCGCAGAGGCGCTTCCACAGTGTCCGTGTCTCGGAGCTTTCAATGCTTATGGGTTTTCCAAGGGCAACTTTGCAAAATCTCAATGTTTTTATCAAAATTCCCTGTGACAGGCTTCAAGTTTTAATTAAAAGGCACTTGGTTCTGATTTGCTTTTTTTTTTTTTTAATGGATACTAGATAATTTTTTCTAAGCAAGCAAATGTTTTTTCAAGGAAAAAAATGCCTGTCCCCGTTTTTGGCTACTCTGCCATGTCCTTTTGGCTATCTTGCTTTCAAAGACATCTCCTTGAGCTGCTCCACAGGAAGCTCGGCAGCCCCGTGGTAGTGTCTCGCAGGTTCCTCTGAGCAAGTGACACTACCAGGACTGTCTGAGGCGGCGTGCACGCACCACACGGTCAGGATCCGCGCATGCAAAGACACCTACAGCCCTGCACAGACAACCAAGTGGCGCTGCAGATAAAGTCGGGGACTTGCAGACAGGGTCCTGCCTACAAATCCCCGAGACCAGCGGCAAGGCGGGCAAAGGCTGGGAGAAATTTTGCCACTAACTTCTGAAAACCTCTGAAGCAATCAGGTTGGCATTCAGCCCTTACCGCCGCTAATTAAGGATTGATAGGACGGAAGGCAACGGTGTAAGGGACAGCCACAACATCCTTCTGGACGCTGATTTAACCTCTGCTTTTCATGGTCTTCCCTTTTGTTCTTGCTCATTGGTTTTAAAAGGAAGTCTTTGATGGGAGGTGGCAAAATTTCACCTAAGGAAAGGTTTTTTTGGCAACAAACATTGCCTTTCGGAGCTGCCCTCATCTGTTGGGTAAACGTGAAATTATCGTCTTTGACTGGAACTGATCCTCTGGAGCCATGTTATTCCACTGGGGAGAGGTATTTTCACCGATTTCAATGTGGATTATTTTTGTGACTGACTGTAATAGTTTCTTTGGCAGTATTAGGGCTTATTATGTCAGGATTTATTTCGGCATGAAGTGATTCGACATGCTGTAGTCCTGTAACTGTCCTTTGTGTGCTGAAATCCAAGAGGCCATCTCCTGCTTCCTCCATGGGCACGATGGAAACGACCTCTCTGCAGCCGGACCCCTCTCCCGAGGTCAGCTTTGCCCAATTGCTTCATAACTGCTAAAGAAGCAGACTTAAAGGAATAAATTTCCTGCAAAAGATATGTTAAAAACTCATCTCGGTGACAAATCTATATAGAAAAGCCTCATAGAAAGAGGAGGAGATGACTACAGAGGAGAGATTGCACCTTCAGTGGAGCAGTGCAAGCACCGGGAACTCCCCCGTGTTAGCAGAGGGGTTAGCAGCAGAAAATGCAAGTGAGGATTAAATGTGGATTATACTGCAGGGATGCTGAAACATCGTCAGTGCTGAGACATCTAACAAAGAGCTTTGTTTCCTTAGGAGAAGAACTGCTAGACCCAAAGTAGTCCTAGACATCACTCCTCAGGTGTTGCTCGTGATGAGGTGGTGAGGCAATGAGCATATTGGCTAAGGCAGCGTGTTGTGGCATCTGGTACCTCTGGGAGACCTTGGTGGTGCAAACTGGTGGACCTCCTCCTCAAAGTCCCATGTAATATGGGATTTTGGCAACCACTCCTCCATCAAACGCTCTTCGTGCTCCACCAGGTATCAGAAGAACGGGTTTACTTAAAACCCTTCCGTGCTGTTCAGTGCCAAGTAGAAACCAATTGGTAACACTGGCATAAACTGGTTGCCCTTCTCCTAGCTCCCTTAACATCATTAAAATCATCCAGGACCTTTGGTTTATGGTGGTCCTGTCTTGCTGGGGTTTGGAAAGGATTCAGTGCATGATTTTTGGTCTGTTCTCCGCCAAAATGAAGGCTTATGTGTAGCAGCTCCTCGGGGCTGTGCAGTCAGCCAGTCTCTGGGCTTTCTTGGTTTTGCGATCTCAGCTGAACGCTTCCACAGGGCAAACACCAACTCAGGATCAGACTTTGGCACGTAGAGGTGGACGATAGGGATGGATTGACGAGCTCACATTGACTGAGATAGCGGAGGCATGGAAATTAGGACTTCACTTGCCCCTAAATCCCACCATGCTCAACACAGGGCGATGGGCGACTCTGACCTCCTCAACCTGAAGTCTGGATCATGCTCTGCTTAGGCAAAGGGAGGCTGAGCAGACTTGTCCAGTTCCCTTCGCAAGCTGGGACCCTGCAGGGGTGTGCGGGAAGGGGACGAGCCCCTTGTGCAGCAACAGGGCTCCCGTAGATCCCCCAGCAAGAGTCCCAGGGCTGGGAGGAGCAGGAGGCTGTCTGTCCATCTGTCCATCCTCTCCCACCACGTGAGCCCGAGTTAGCCTCAGCTACTTTTGGCAGCCCCATTCCCTGCTCCAGCAAGTGCTGGGCTGCTCGGGCGGCGGCAGGGAGAGGAACACTCTGTTCGGCAGCTGCACATTCCATTAATTTAATGAGGATTTTTTTTTTTTTTTTACAAGGCAGATGGTAAAATAGCTATTTTCTGTTGTCTAATAAATACCATCAGCAAGGCAGAAAATGTACAATCTCGCCAAGTCTTTTCTGATTCCCCGCTCTCCTGTACCGATGCCTTTCCCCGTGCTCTGCTGGCAGCCAGTGGAGCTGGGTGGTGGGATGGGAGGGAGAGATGGGACACCAAAAGCAAGTCCGAAATTGCTGGCGGGACCTGCGCAATAAAGCCGCAGCTTCCCCTGATTGGGCAGAGCCTCTGTGTCCTGCTGGGAGAGCTGTGCCCTGGCAGCCTTTGCCGATCCAATTCTCACTTCATCTGATTGCAGTAATAACAACTCGCACAAATTTCCTGCCTCAACCTGAAATCTTCCAGCTCTGCAATGCAAATAATATAATGTGTGATGAGGAGCCCGATGACGGGGATAATAATAATAATAGTGATGATGCCTTTATTCAATGAATGAGTGAATCAAGCAAGCAAAAATAAATGGTATTCAGAGCCCGAAAATCAATAAGAAGAGAAATCAGGAGGAAATGCAGGGGGAATTGCGTCTCTGGGGGAGCGCCGTCCTTAGGAATAGCATGAAGGAGAGACGAGCAAAGCCCTTTTTGGGCTGGGCACTCTTCGTCAGCCCGTGTCGCTCTCGGGCTCGCTCCTCTCCTGTGATTATATTGCATTTGCTGAGCTCACCGCTGCTCTGTGCCCGGTCCCAGCCTCTCTGTGATCTCCTTGGCCCCCTTGATTTACGGCTCTCATGGGCTCTCTGAATGTGTCTGAGCAGTTGGCAGGCTACAGACCTGACCTGGGGTTGGGTAATAACTTGTCTTTTGTCCCATGCCCAGGAGGTTGGCCATAAAAAAGCTCCAGACATCAATTTTCCTCTCCACTGGGGTGGAATTGCGAAATGATGAGTTGGTCTTTGCCCTCATTTATCTCTTCTTTCCCTTTCTCCTCCTCTTTTTATCTTTCTCTTTTCTTCTTACCCTACTGCTCATTGCTCTCTTCTTCACCCCCCTCCCACTGCCTCCTCCATCATTTATGAGCCTCCCTCCCCTCTGCCCATCACTGCTTCTCCTCTCTCCCCCTCTTGCCCTCTCCTGCCTTGCTTTTTCCATGCATTTCTTTCCCATCTCAAAACTTCCATGCTTTTTCTTGCTGTGCATAGCGGTTTGATATCCTCACCCGTAGCAGCCTGCTAATACACTAATTCTACAAGAGACCCTTTAAAAGCCTAAAGCCTTGGCAGGCAGTAAAACTCACCTTTTAACTTGGCTTCCTCTTTATCAGGGATTCATTTCAGGCAGGATTTCCATGTGCACAGCTCTGCCGCTCTCTGTTAGTAAAAAAAGGATTAATTCCCGCAACAGGTGAATACGTTTCGCAGCTCTGATGAGCAGGATATATTCCCCACTTCCCGCAGGTACATGGGGAATTTAATCATCTAACACTGTGCTTCTCTTTGTCGAGCGTGTGTTTAAAGGGTTGAGTTGCATACCTGTATCTGTGCAGAGACCTCCTGGGGAATGCCCTCTTTCACCAGTGGGGTATTCCCATGAAACCTTTGCATTAGCCAAGGGATTTTTCCTCTCTCTGGAGGGATGTCGTGTAGCAAGCTCGGAGCTGACATCCTGCTGTCTCAGGTGGTGCTGGCATGGGTTGAGGTTACGAAATGCTCTACCCCAGGGTAACACTGGGAAATTGAATCTGACTTGCAACTTGCGCCAAAAGAGGCGCTTTGTAAGCTGAATCAGACCGTTCCTCAACACCTCCAGCGGGACCTGCTGTAGGGCAATAGGGAAATATGTGTGTCCTCAAGTCCTCTCCATCTCCACTGCAACAGGGGCTTGGGGATGGGAGGCATGGAGAAACCAGGATATTCTCCTGTATTGCAAATATTGCAGAAGGACTGACCTCCCTTGGGTCCCACCAGTGTCACCCAGTCTCCCTGCTGGTCCCTTGGTGCGGGTGGAATTGGCAACATTGGACGTGGCGTGCGATTTCTCTGCAGTAGTGGCTGAGGTGGTGGTGTCTTGAGGGGATCATCGAGTGTGATGGCAATAGGCAGTGAGCAGCCCTCGGAGCTGGTCCCAGAACCGCAGGCAGTGAGTTACTGGCTGCCGGTTCCTGGTTTGGGGTTGCCAGCTAATCCCAGGATGGAGAGCACAAGTTCCGTCATCTCTAGTGGGAGCAATGGGGCAGGAGATGGCACTGGGTGGGGAGACGTGACTTGCAAATCTTCCTGCCAAGCTGTTTCCTGGACAGAAGAAGTCCAGAATAATTCCCCTTGCCAGGCCGCCAGCTTTAGACGCAGGAGATGAGGTAGGAGATAATACGGCAGGTCTAGTGCCAGGTATTCAAGAATTTCTAAGTACATTGCAAACAGAGAGTTACAGGGCAGCATTGCTCTTTCCCTTTCACACACAGGAAGGCCCTTGAAAAGTGGTGAAGTTTCCTGTCAAATCAAACCAGAGACCATAATCTCCCTTTTATATTTACAAAGCTTTGGGACAATGGTTCCCTGGGCTCCACTGGCAAAATAGGAGAAATTATAGGTCTTTTCCAAGGGAAGAGAGTCTGATCTAACAGAGATTTCACTCTGGAGTAGGTAAACCTCAACAAAATGGCATTTTTCAACAGCAAAAGCTGGCCAGCTGCACATGAGACGGGGTCTTCAGCAGACAAGATGGCCAGAGTGTGAGGAGAGAGTCTGCAGATAGAAAGAAAAGATATCAAAAGATTGTCTTCCTAGCTGAGTTGTGAGGTGTCCTTCATGCATTGCTGGGTACAGCAGTGGTTGCCATCTGGTCCGCCTTCATCATCGTACTGATCCATACCAAAACAGTCGTGAAGGTTGAAGGAGCCCTGTAGGAGGGATGAGTGCCTGGGCAGAAACTGGCCCAAGGAAGTCTGTGGCTTACTTTGTAGTTTAGCGTGGTGCCAATATTCCCTTCGCCAGCCGTGTCAGGCCAAAGTTTCAGGGCATCCAGAAGCTCTGCATCCTGATGGCCAGCAGAATCCAGGTTTGAAGGGCAGCATCAACTAACTACAGCTGCTTGGACAGGGCTTGCAAAGATGATAAAGCCAGGCTCTTCTCAGTAGCAGCAGGCAACCTAACGAGGGGCAACGGGCATGAAAGCAGCTTGGGAGGTTCAGGTTCAGAATATTCGGAAAGAGATGGGCGCTAAAAGTGTGGTGCAGCGCCAGAACGGGTGGCCAGAGGGGCTGTGAGATCTCCATCCTTGGAGGTCTCCAGGACTCAGCCACACTAAGCCATGGCTGGTCTAATGTTGCAGATAATCTTGGAGATAACTCAGGGGCTCCCTCCTTCATCTGAGGACAGGGGACTTTCACCTGCCTTGCTCCTCAATGACATGCTTGGAAGAGACTTGCCACCCTAAACCGTTGGGTACTTGTGTGTTGAGAAGAGAGCCAGGCTTGAAATGTCGCCTCATTACAGCTGATAAGAGAGGTTTATTACAGAAAAGGAGGTCTATCTATCTCCTTGCTCCTGAGGGGACTAGCTCTTTAGCAGGAATGGCCAGGGGATTTTAATGGAGTTAACTGAAATTTCCACCAGGGAGCTAAGATGTTGACATTTAGCTGAAGAGGAGAAAACATCTAGTTTTATTTTGGGAGAAAATCCCTCGAAACCCAAGAAAAATGGCATTTTCTCAGAGTGGAAGGAGGGAGCTCCTGCCACCTTGGATTCCTGCCTGAACGGAGGTTGCGTGCCTGGGACGGTACGTGCGGTCTGTTGGGGTTGCAGCAGATGGACTAGCGCTTCCCTTTTGTGACGGGTGGTCTGGATAATTTGGGAAGGAGATATTTGTGCGCGTGTGATGGAGGGGTGACTTTGTGTGTTTAGGCCATGTAACATCAGTTCTCTGCTTGCAGAGGATATATCTCATTCCAGAGATTTTTGGGGCTGATGTGCAAAGCAATGGTGACTGGTCTATGGTGGCCCATGTCCCCAGAGAAAGAGCAATGGCTGCGTCTCAATAAACACATCCAGAGAGTCCCGCTAGCCGCTCTATCAGGAACGGCACTGCTTTTAACTCCCCGCTGGGAGAGGGACACACATGTTGTGGTTAGTTGGCTGCAGCCCATTTCGTGAGCGTGGAGACACCAGGCGTCACTAGCACAGCAAACCCCAATTAGTTCTGGAAGCAGCACAGGCAGGATTGAACTTGCTCCCCAAGGCGACCGCGGGGAAACCAGCCTTGCAAAGCGGCTGTTTCCCGGGGCAGGCGCAGAGCCCGCAGCCCTGCGCCCGGTGCCGGCGCTTGCGGAGCCCCACGGCTTCCCCGAGAGGCGCGGAGGCTCCAGCCTGCCCCAGGAGGGTGTATCTTTGCTAATAGCTGGTTCAAGAGACCGGAGCTGGCAGGGCTGGGGTGTGATAACTCCGTGGTGATGCCAGCAAGCTCTGTAGATTAAAATCCCAGCCAGGTCCCAAACCAGCTGTTAAAGCCATCTCCAGCAAGCTCCATCCTCCTTCAGATGCAGACACCAAAGTCCCCACTTGCAGCCGCATCCCCACCTTTACCAGCTCGCCCCTAGATGGGTCGAGAGTAGCTTGCTAGCACATCCCTGGTGGCCAAAAAGCCATTTTCAAGCAGGTTTTGCTGCTGATACTGAGCTGTGCACTATCTTCACTTTCTGCCTGGTTGTCCAAGGTTACTCTGGGTCTGCCTGTGAGGGCTGCGGTCACTGCCAGGACGGGCACGTTGACCCGCCCTTAGCCATCAGTCTTCTCCTCTTCTCGCCTGGGTGTGAAACCCTTCCTCCAAATCAGCTTCTGTCACCTCGGCTGCGATGGGAAACCGGTGGAGCAGAGGGGATGCTTAGTTATAGAACAAACCCTTTACTGGGAGGCAGATTCAGGTGCAGGTGAGATTTTGGCAAATAACACTGAACTTCTGTGTTAAACAGCATCACCCAGCGGGGGTTGTTTTGCGGCAGATGCTCCTTCCCCGCAGCGACAGTACCCACCTGAGCCCCAACCCCAGTCCTGGCCCAGCAGCTGCTCTGCCCTCCGGCTCCCCACTCCAGGGGCTTTGCTTCATTAACTTTCTGATAAGTTGAGAGTTCATTGCTGAGTCTTGAGAAATTGGCAATAGTGCCAAGCCTTCATACAAGGGTAAAAATAGCCCTAATAATGTAGGCAATTAGTTAATTAGCCTCATTTACTTGAAAGCACAGAGTGGCGTGGGAAGACTTTTCCACTGTTTTTGTTACGCTTTTCCCATTCACTTTGTTTGCTTTTCCTGTGCCATTTTCTCTGCTCCCTGACATAGATCCAGGGACCCAAGGCACTTTACAGTGGGGTAGGCAGGGAAGTGAGCACAAGCCAGGAGAGGATGCTGCGCAGAGCCAGGGCAGTGCTGCAGGGAGGCAGGACCAGTGCTGGTACCCGGGCTTAATGGCATCGTGTCATATCAGGGAAGCAGGTGGCTTCTTTGCACGCTGTCCCTGTCCCTTCCCATCCCTGACCTCTGACCCTTCATCACAGGTAAACACTGTGGCACATTCAGGGTGACTCACAGCTGTTTGACAGATGTCTAAGGGGCCATAATCGGCACCTCGCTGTTGGTACCATCGCCCGTTTGTTCCCAGCTAGAGCAGTCTGTATTAGTCTTTA
>RSEF01000014.1:5295793-5351319 GCA_003993805.1 Himantopus leucocephalus
CCCAGCAGAGGGGCTCCAGCCCTCGCAGCATCTTCGTGGCCCTTGTTTCGTGTCACCGTTTTGTGAAGCAAACAGGGCACCCGGGAAGGGAAGAAGCAGCGGTTCTGCCTCCCCAGGCTTCCAGCATCCGCTCCTTGCACATACCCGCACACACAGGCTCCCTTTACCTTACAAACAATTATTTAACAACGTATGCAAATAGTATAATTACTGTTATTTGTTTAGCTGTTATAAGTGCTTGAAATGTAAATGTCGACTTTGGGATTTTTGCAGGGTACGTGTGTGTTGTTGTTGGCTTTCTCTCTCTTGCATGTGTTCTCCCCGGATTGCAATTTGATGAATTTCTCCTTGTCCTAGAAAAAAAAGCTAATGTGATTTCTCTGCGATTACAGCAGAAGATGCCGAAGTGGGGATTACTCACAGTAACTCCTCTTACTTAGCAGATCTGAGTGGGAGGCAGGATTCATTATACCGAGCAGAGAAACAAAGAGGAAATGTCTTTCAGCCGACTGCTTGTGTCTGCCGCGGCAGCATCCTCGCCGGTGCCAGGGCTTTCCCTCCCTGGAAGGCAGAGGGTCAGGCAGGGCAGCGACAGCGACGTCGGGACCTTGGCAGCGGGCTCGCGGGGACCTGTTCCTGGTCTGCCACAGCTCCTCCGTGCACAGGAGGAGCGGCGAGTCTCATCTCTGGTTTTCTAGGAGGTTTTTTTTTTTCTCTGCAGGAGGCTGGAGAAATAGAAATCACATTACAGCCACCCTGGTATGGATCTGCACCGCCGGCACGCTCAAAGCAGAGCCCTGGTGTTCAGTACCGGGATGTTTTCCAAGGGTATGTCCCACCGTCGCCTGTCCTGGCTGGCATTCTGTATGAATTGAGCTCTGAAAAGGCGGTCATCAGTAGATCACAGCCTGTAGTTCAGGCAATCAGTCCAAGGCTTGTTACCATCACCCATGTAGGACTTAGGGAGGCAGTCCATACTCTAGATGCTGTTGAGTGGCTTTTGCAGACCAGTCTCGGCAGCTGGTCCTTGCTGGGAAGGCTGTTAGAGACAGGGCAGGGCCTCTGTAACTGCAGCACCTCTGCTGATGTTTCACAGCGTCCCGTACCCGTTGGGGACGACCCAACCATGCTTGGGGTTAAGAGCTCTCTCGGATGCACAGCTCCAAGATGAATCCAGTTGGATTCATCAGCTGGCAGCAGGCCTGGCTCCAGCTTTCCGTTCGGTTGGCTTGAAAGCCAGCCCAGGAGTTGGCATTAAAATGGGAAGGCTGCATCGCTCGCGTATCCCACCCTCCATCCCCTCCGTGGCCCCTGTCCATGCAGCGTGCCGGGATGTGGAGCTCATGGTTTTCATGTGGATCCCAGGGTGGGAGAGGGATAAGAGGTTTGCACCTCCAGTGTGAACCAGGGGAACTGGGAAGAGCGAGGCGGTAAACCCAACTAACAGCTCGGCTCCCGGAGGAGCAGGGAGAGCTTCATGCCCGGCTAAGCACGGAGAGGTGAGCCCCAGAGCGTGGTGCACAGCCAGGGCGCTCGCCGCTCGTGGCAGGAGGACGTTCAGGACTTGTCCACGTGCAGATGCTGCCGCTGAACCGGATGGGTCCATGCCCAGCATGGATCCAAGTCTGTTGGGATTCCAGCTGAGGATGGGTTGGGGAGTAAGCCCTTGCAGGGTGGCGGTGGAGCACAATCTGGACC
Source organism: Himantopus leucocephalus (assembly GCA_003993805.1). Classification (NCBI taxonomy): domain Eukaryota; kingdom Metazoa; phylum Chordata; class Aves; order Charadriiformes; family Recurvirostridae; genus Himantopus; species Himantopus leucocephalus. Next base: position 5,297,492 of record RSEF01000014.1, read on the forward strand.
CTGTGGTGTGGCTGTGGTAGGGCAAGAAGATGCTGAACCAGGCTTTCCTGCTGCTTGAGGTTTGCCCTCAGCTCTCTGGCAGGGCACAAGCTCCTGGCACAGGAGCGCTTTGGCGCACCGGCTAAATGCTTGGAGTCGATATATGGCTCAGGCACATTCGTCTCCTAAATGGGACTGTCCGTGCTCTCTGGACTAGCTTGTTAGTGCCCTGCTGTCGGTGCAGGTACCTGCAGCCACGAGCGATGCCGCTGGTCCCTGGGCACTTGCACCAGACAGTCGGGCCGTGGGGTGGAACCGGTGAAGCTGCTTGTTTCTTAATTGCAAAGACAGGAATCCGATGACCTTTGGCCGATTTCATAGCCCAGCAGGCTCATGTAATTGAAGCCGAAGATGATTTGTCATGGCTTTAGGCTCTCCCTATCTGTTTCATTCCCGCTCGCTCCCTCAGTCTCTCTTATTCCATCTTTCTCTTTCCTTCTTCGTGATCTCATTATCTCTGTGCCTCTCTCTTTTGCTCTCTTCAACCATAGCGCTTCCTGGTGTGAGGAGGTACCTCAGGATGTATTCGTCTTCAAGGGATTTGGGTTTCATCGCTCACACTATTTTCTCCACTTCATATCCATTATCCAAGAAAAACTCTTTCTTCCCATGACCAGGAGACCTGCACCCACCAGCAAATTCCAGCCCATTCCAAGAGTAATCATAAATAATGCATTGCTGTGGTCAGTACGCCCAAAGCATCCATGAGCTCCAAATCCCCGCTTCCCACTCCCATCAGGTGAAGGTTGAAGCAACATTACCATTTTATTTAAATTCCCTCATAGGTGGCAGGTTCAATGCTATTAACATATTTCAATTCAAGCCATTCTTATTTTAATTAGCCTTAAGTAATTAGTTCTAATTCATCGCCATTTTTTGCTCTGCATATTTTGGGTTATTTACTTCCCTTGCTAAGTAACAATTTGATGTAATTATGTGCTACTCATTCTTTCTATTTACATATGCTCAGTCACTCAGATTTCCTCGTTGAAATTTCAACAGATCCTTTGAATTCCCTCTTGAATTGTTTTCTGAGTTGTCAGCGGTGTGGAAATTGTGGGGTGGAAAGAGAATTGATCCTCTTTCTTCTCTGGACATCCCTGGTGCCAGCGGCAGTGACGGTGCATGTGAGCACCTGGGCTGGCAGTGGGCTGCTCTTGGCAGGGAAGGTCCGTTGCCAGGCTTTGTTCCTGGGAGTCTGGATTCCCACATGAAAGGAGTTTGGGGACCACATCCAACTCTCTCTGTCTTCCTCTCGGGCTGCTTTAGCCCCGATGCCAAAGGGACCAGTCGCTGTTGCCGCTTCCCTTCATTTTCTTTGTGCAGCCAAAGATGCTTTGGCTTTCCAGAATGGAAATGGCCTGGCTGTCCAGGAGTGCTGCACCTCCAGTCCTCAAAAACTCTTCACCCTTTAAAATGATGTGGTTTTTTAGACATTTTGAGTACTTCTTTTTGCCACATTTATACATGGCAGTTTCTTATCTGGAAACTACTATTATCTCAGCAGCCATTTTCCTAAATCCTCTCAAGGACCATATTCTTGTCTTCATCTTCTTTCCTCCACGATTGCCCTTCTCTTAGCACCTTCTCCGTAGCTGAGATTCCCAGAGCATCGTGGTTTACCCATCTGAGGCTATTTGCTGATCAGCTGCTCTAGATCCATCTTTTTCCCTCCCTCAAAACTTGATTCTGAGAGGCCTTAACATGACTTCCTGCAAAAATGGGGATTTTACGCTCACATGGAGCGTGTGCGTACCTGTGTGTATACGCCTAGCAACTTTTAAGTGCATTATCCAACTCCAGCTGAATTTAATAGAGGGTAACAGTCTCAAAAATAGCAAGTTCCCTCAAGGTTTGAGCAGACAGGCGGAGGTAGAAGAGAGATGCCCTACTTCTACTGAGGAAAAAGCTGCCATGTTGTGCCGAGCCTTTATTTGGTGCCGGCGAATCCATTTGGGAGAGAGCGCACATCTCGGCACCCCACCCACAGGAAGGACTTCAGTCAGCAAGCACACCTTCTCGCGCGCCCAAGCCAATCAAGCTCAAGGAAAGTAGGATTTCATAGTTCTGATGCTCATGGAACTATTTGGTGGGGGTTTTTTTTGTTTTTTTTTTTCAAGTAGCTTTTTCACTAACATCTTATCAGCCCTTGGAATCCATGTACCATTAGCAAATGTTGCTTGCTTCATGAATATGCACGTTCACAATGTGTAGCATTGGCTTAACCGCTCCCATTGAAGTTGATAATAAAACTCCTGCTGACTTCAAAGAGAACAGAGTCAGGCAACGCTGAGTGCTTTGGAAAATCCCACCCCTAGTTGTTATTTTATTTTTAACACATCTACTCAGGAGCTGTGGGATGGGACTAAATACTCAAGAATGAGTAGAGAGGGAAAAAAAGAAAAGATCAAACAGCTGAAAATGAAAATCTGGATTCTGAAGTAAATATTTAACGACCTGTCCTTAGATCTAAGACTCACAGTGGGATCGGTTCTCCTTTTGCGTGAGGAAGGGTCACAAGCTGCTGCCTCGAGGCATGAGAGAGTCGGTACACACCTCACACTGGCCTCCATCCATGATCTTCTCATCGAGGACATTGGTGGAAGTTCAGATCCGAACAACACAAAGCTTGGGACCTTCAAACTGTATCGAGGCTACACGTGCTCATGGGTTGGAGTGGAATTGATTCCTTAAATTCTGACCCTACTCTTTGGTTTTCCATGTCCAGGAGGAGCCAGAGAGGGACTGGTCCCCTCTGCAGGCACCAGGACAAGGCAAAGACCCAAAGCATCACAGGAGTTACTAACTCTGCAAACCAGCAGTCTACAAGTCTCTTCATTCCCCTCTTAAATGATCCATTCCTGCACTCCTCTTTTGCCCCGTGTTGTGCAGGAAAAAGGCACTGGGGAGTTTTACTGCTCTTCAGCTTGTTTTCCGATGCATTATGTTCTCAGGTCTCTGTTTTCCCCGTACTTGGTGCCACAGCTTCCAAACTGCCGTGGGAAGGGGAAGGTTCCCCACTACCGCCCAATTTAGCAGAGCACTGTGCATCCGACTGACTTCAGGGGGCCATAAACTGCTTAAAATTGTAACACACGAGTGATTTCAACTGGGCAGAACTCCCTTAACGTAAGCACGTATTTACCTGTTTTGCTGAATCAGGGCATGTTCTCCTTACAGGGACTTCGTGTTTTAGCGTCAGCTATTTCAGTATCTTCTTCTCCTAAGATTATTTCCAGTGGAAAGAACACAGTATTTTTCATTCCAGCAGTATTTTTGGTAACAGTTACTATTTCCTGACAATATGTCTGTATTTTAGGACAAAACCAAATTACATGTTGGAAGCTCCTTTCCCCACTGCAGCTTCTCCAGCACTACTCACGAGCCAGTAACATCAGCGCCATAATCTGGAAGAGGCACAATAGACGCTATATTAAGTTTTATACAGACTTGCCATCAAATTACATGCAATAACTACTTGATCATGTTTTATCAAGCCATTTTCGCCTGTCCATTTGAAAAGCAATTGCTTTTATCTTGATGGCTGATTTTTTAATTCAGACCTTGCAAGGATTTTACCTATGGGTTTTGGCTGATGACAGCAGAATTCTCCTGTTCATCTGTTTTAGTACAACATGATTTTGTTGTTGCGTGATAAGGGGTATAGGCAAAAAGGACCCTCTCACTGTAACTCATTGTAATTGCTTTTCTGATTTTTGTCTTTCATTATCTGTTCCTTAAAGTGAAGTCTATAAAAATCTTGACAGCAGTTAGAACTTGATGCTGTAAAACAGTCACAGCTAAAATCAGTGACAAATAGTTTTTTCTTTGGCTCTCCTGCCTGCCACTGTCCTCCAGAACACTATAAATTTACCATCAAACTTCTGCAGAGTTAGAACCTGTCTTTTCAGCTCAGTAGATCACAGGTGAAATCCTACTCCCTGACTACACCACATAATGGTTATTACAATACAAATCCTAAGTACTTTGTGTAATCTTCTAGGCCATTTTCCTAATAATCAAGTGCTTTAGGAGAAAACAGGAGGATCATAATTGTAGAAAATTGTATTACGTTGCATCTTTTGCCCATTCCCTGAGATCAAAAGGGTTAATTTTCCCTTGCTCTATGCCTTGTACAAACTTTGTATCAGACCAATTAACTCAGTTTGGTTATATGTATATATTTATATATATATAATATGTGTGTATATATGTATATGTATTATGTATATTNCTTATGGTGTTATCTTACAGGACAGATTTTTCTTGATGGTCAATTCCTTAAATTTGGTTGTGAAAAGACCTACAGCGGTTGAAAGAATCTCCATCTTGGATTCAATACAAATTATTCCTAACTTCCATCCCAGATAGCTATTGTTCTTCTGGTCAGTACTTTTACTTGAAGCTTAATACTAGTTTGCTCTAACAACAGTTGTGAAGAACTGTACTTGACTCAATAGGTTTTATTAAAAAAAGCCTGTAAAGTTATGGTTGTACTTTTTTCTAAGTGCCAAAGAGATCTTGGATAGTTGCAGAAGTAACCCAGAGAATGAGTAGAAATCAGGAAGAAATGAGTTCATACGCATGTTGCATTATCTACCTAGTTGGAACCCGCGTACTTTGTTCCTGATTGAAGTTTTTTTTCTGAAACTTATATAAAAGCACCTTATGGGATGAAACTTTTAGGTGTGTTAAACCCATCCCGTAATGTTTATTTTTGTATATGGACAAGAGATTACAGCTTTTGTTTTGAGCTTCCAAAGCCGTCAGCAAAAGCAATCGTTACTTTTTTGAATACTTACTTTGTAGTGTGGTATTTGTCCTGTACTAGTTAATTCATGTAAATCGGAAGAAATGGTTGCAGGCAGGATGGCATCAGAAATATGGAAATATAGCATCTGGGTAGAAAGGGTTGGGTTTTGCAACATTTCCATTGAAATTACTTTTTTCTGCCAGATGAACAGATGCAGTGAAAACAGCCAGTCTTACCTGCAGCCTGTCTGTTGGGGAGATTAAATGAGTGAATCATGTATCAAAACTTTATTTCGTTTGATTAAATAGAAGGTATTTATAGCATTTCTAAATATAAACCAAACTGAGATGACAAAAGGGAAGATTCACAAGGAATGGCCACTCTACACAGCCAGATGACTTTTCTGTACCCAAAAGTATTTTTAAATTCCCGTTTCGTCACTTAGGTTGGGTGAACGCAGTTCCCTGTGCACCGAGGGGCTTTAACAGACTGCAGTCCTGATGCTCATATTTTGGTCTGATTCTGTGGGCTGAAGACAGGTTTGCTTATAGATTTCCCTTTGTTTCGCATTAGAATAACAACAACATACTTCATGGCTTTCAAGAATCTGCTTTTCCTTTAAGTTTCAATACAAGTCCTGGAATAGATACCTGGAAAGCCTGAAAATTTAGCACTGAGATGATAGAACAATTTGTATCTTGCAAGAAATTATAAGACCTTGACATTTGTTTGCATTTTGAATAGAATATGAAATTAATATTAAAATATATTTCAGGTTAATTTTAATGTCATTTAGGTGTGAATGCTTGAAGATTTTATTATGTGATAAAAATAGAGATGAAAAATTCTCCTGACGTCTTGAAACGAAATGTTTGATTTATCACACATTTCCAATTCTTTTAAAATGTGATTTTACCAGGACTAATTCACGTCAGGAGAAATTTCAGTTTTGCTGAAATGCACCTTTCTGATGGGCGAGTGACCTAACCAGGACTGCCTGCCTGTAGAGCCAGCCGGTCACAGCCTTTGCCAGGAATTAAGTATTTTTTAGCCCTTTCACCATTGGTGTGATACTGTAGTCTTTGGCTTTTCGGGTTTTGTCTTTTCCCGACTGAGCTACATCTTCTTATTAAAATAATTTTGCATTTGTACTGAAAAATTTCCATATTTTCCTACATATATATGAACTCCCTTGTAAGAAGGCAAGCCAAACTCTTTTATCTTACTGTCCCTTTCATGGAAGTCTCTTTTGGCCATTTTTATTTGTGATTTTGCCTTTTCCCTTGATTATGTATTGAGATATCTGTTAGACTTTTTAGTATTCTGTCTTGCTTTTGGTTTACAGTGTTCATCTTTGGAGCCTGAAATCTTTGTATTTCGTTATCAAGGGAGGCATTTTTTTTAATAACTATAGTTTCTTTACATTGTTAGCGATTCCAAGAATTTTCCTGAAATAAGAACTTTTGCTGCTTCTTGTAAGATACCATCATGAGTAATCCTGAGTCATTTAATTTTACATATTCTAAAATATCTTTTCTAAGATGGTCATACTGACATTTGTGTTCTCTGTCAACATAGTATTTAATACCGAGTCTAATGCTGTGTTTTCCCTGCTTTCCAGTGAACGATCTGAACCAAAAATATACTGTTATCTGAACGTTTTCGATCGAATATCTAAATGGTAGTATGGAAGATGAAGGTTGGAAGGTCAGGTTGGATGGGGCTCTGAGCCACCTGATCTAGTTGAAGATGTCCCTGCTCGTTGCAGGGGCGTTGGACTAGATGGCCTTTAAAGGTCCCTTCCAACCCAAACCATTCTATGATTCTGTGGTTATTGACTTTTCAGTTAAATGATGTAGTCTTCTGCAGAAATCAATTTTCCTTATATATTCACCAGCTATATTTAAGAACTAGCATTTGGCTAGCACTTTTCAAGATTTAAAATAGAAAAACCTCTCAGGCAGTGTCTTTCCTTAAGAGATCTCCAACACTTCACAGTCACTTTAGCCTGTTTTTAAATACAGGAAAGTTGAGGCACAGCTATGGAAACTTGTCCCAGGTCACTCAATGGCCGAAGCAGGCAGTGAAGGAGAAGCGAGGCCAGAAAGGAGAAACCAAGCCATTAGTGCTGTATCCGTCCTGCTTGGCTGTCATTCCGTTAAGTAAATCTGTTCAGTTCACAGCCGTCTAATTCATACCACCAGGCTCCCAGAAGCACGTGTGCCATGCACGTGGGTACGTTCCTAGATAGATAGATGCACAGTTTACGTGCCTACGCTACTTTCGGTATCGCACTGTGAACTGAAGTCTTGCTCAACCCTCTCCTGAGCACATTCCTATGAGCATGTGGACATCCACTTAAATAAGTATGTGTCGCAAATGTAGATTTTAGGATCGCTTAAAGAACCACTGTCAAAAGTGTGAGCAAAGCAATTTTAATATGATGTTGCAAAAGCGTGACTTAACAAAGTTCGATGGAAAGCTTCACTCTATTAATTACTGCATGGGAAAACATACACATGGAAAATTGAATTACACTCGAGTTAGAATGATTCACAGAGAGACTGAGGACCCAAAGGGTAAGGGAGGCTGTCCCGTTGAGTCACAAGGTTCAGAATGGACCCCCTTGCTTTTGAAACTCCTTCTCAGAGAGGAGTCTGGGTGCGGCTGGATCCAGACTTAGTCCCAGACATGGTCATCAGCATGAATTCAGCATGGACTCGATGTAACCAAGGCAAAATCAAAATTATCATACTACAGGGTTATGCATGATATTGGTTGCTTGCCAAAGATCTACTGTCGGCAAAAAGTCTCTCTGCCTCGAGGAGCAGCCTCGCAAGGCGTCCCAGCTCAAGGGGGGGTCACCGCCATGCAGCCATGCTGCCTAGCTGGGAGAGCTCAAAAAAGGCTCACTTAGGCTGTCGTATTTGTGGGATAAAGTGGTTGGCTCGTAGTCAAATTACGTGCGATGGAAGAGGTATGCATGAGAGTCCTTGGACCCACAACTTTCTTTGTTTCTTGATAAAATAATTTTGGAAAAGCCACCTGCTATTTGTGCATTAATTGCATGATCAAACTCATTTGTATTGATGTTTACCGTGTCCTTTGTGAGTTTTGGAGAACAGGTTGAGCTAGAGGGTTCTTGGCCCGGCTACAGCTCAGGCGTTTACCTCCTTCGGAGCCTGTACCAAACTGCCGCTGGTTTGGTTAAGGGGTTGAGCGCATCCGTCACAGTATGATCCATCTTGATTTTCCAGATGAGTCAGGAAAAAACACTGGGGTTTTTTTGTGACAGGTGTAAGACAATTGGTATAGAGAACTGAAGTCTCCAAAGCATTTCCTTGCCCCCTAAAGGACCCCTTGGCTTCCAGCCATTGGCGTTTTGTCATCAGCTTCATTCTGCATCTGGCAGTAGTACGCCCCAGGAAAGAGCACAGATCTTTCTCCTCGTGAATTAAAGCCCACAGCTCTGGGTAGCTAAAAATCCTCCCTCTTTGTTGTTAGCCTCGTGAATTTTATTCCCACTCTTCCAGCATGTTTGTTGGCTGTGGAGAAGGGTCCTGATGTGCTTTTTGTAATTTAGCTGTTCCTCTCAGAACCAGTTGCAAACATTTCCCTTAGAAAGCTATTTATGGCCTTCCTCTGGTAACTTCTCCTTCCGCTTATTTCCGTATTTCTATTTGATTTTCTTATGTTGATCTTTGAAGTTGCAATATCTGGTTTTCCTGTAGAGTTCCTGGTTCTCAAGTCATGGGCTTTGCGCAGATGACTTGGCCCATGTTGCATTGCAGGAGTGGAAGCTGGAGGGGTTTGGGTGTGATGGCTCTGAGAGGTGTATAGGTCTTGCTTTGCTGAGAGGACTGAAACGGGCCCCCACTGAAGTCATGGCAATAATAATCTTACTGGCTTCTGGAAGTCTCATAGCAAGAAGCCCCCCAGAAGACATCGGGATTATTTTTGCAGTGTGGGTCATTAGCATTGGCTCCAGAGTATGACAAAACTGAGACGCTGAGCCTTTTGTATACAAAATAGCTCTCGAGGTCGTAACCAAACCCTTAAAACTGCAAGACATGGCTGCTCAAAACTGAGAAGATGTGTACGTGAATACAGCTGATTTTTCAGAACTAAATTGTTGATTTTTGGATGCTTGGGATTGCTAATCTTCGGAAAGCCCACGATCAGTAACAGTCTTGATCTTTTTGAAAGGCTACGCTCAGTTGAGGGACCAGTCGCTGCATTCCTCCCAGGACTGCAAAATTACGACTTTCAGGCCACACTTTGGAAGGGGTTGGATGTAGTCTGTACCTTTTGCATGACATAAATGAATTAGATGAGATGATCAGGCACAAGAATGCCCTTAGGTCTCAGTTAAATATTGAGACCACCACAGTGTGTGCCTGTGATGAGGAGAGAGGATTTGTCCTCATCCATCTCCTGCCCGTGGACAGCACTGCTTCTCTTGTGTCTGTTCATTGTAGGTGTTGGCCAAGTGCTCCCAACCTACCATTGCTATGACACTGTATTGCCACAACTTGGGTTTCTCTCACCAGTTGAGCACTGCCTATTTTAGCAATATAAAGGTTAAGTGTCTAGGCTAAGTTCATCATCTAGACTCCTCCACAGTTGGTGGAGAAAGTTCAACACCTCCAGAATGTAATTCATCCCATCCAAAAATAGATGTCTAAGACAGGAAGAATGAATCACTCTCTGGGGGTTGGTGCGCATCTCTCTGTTCACTGATGATAAAAGAAGTCTAGACAATTACCTTAACCTAGACACCCAGCTGTAAGACACCTTCAGCTGTGTGAGATCTAGCTATGCTTTCAGGTCCCTAAAGACAGATTTCAAAACCCCTGTTCAGATGCGAAGTAGCTTTCTGATTTCCCTGCAGCTTTCAAGCTGAAGTCACTTTTGACAATCAGACTTCTTCTGTCTCAGTGAGACACATATGGCAGTTTTACCATAACTGAATAGCTTTTTAATGAAAGGGTTTTTACCCTCAGTCCCATCTGGGAGTTATCCATGAGAAGTTGATGATGGTTTCAGGAATATTTCTTTCTACTACTTGCTGAATCATTGCCGCCATTAAATATTGCTGCATAATTTCCTCACAAGGAGTCTGTTCCATGTAGATAATATTCAAAATGTGGTCCCCATTGGTTACTTTGATTGAACACATGCCACAGAGCTCGTCCTCCATGAGCAGGAGCACAGCTCTTCAGCTGGTCGGTTGCAAACACATTTGTGAGCTCATTTCTCATGGTCTGAAATTCATCTCTCATCTTTGCCTTCCTGTGAGCTCATTTGTTAAAGCATTTGGGGAAAGGCAGACAGGGAAAGGCAAGGGATGACTGTAGAAGGAAAGGGGGAAGGCAATAGAGTAATAAGACCGTAAGGAGTTGCAGTGCATCCATGGAGCTCCAGAGAAGGAAGCCGCAGTAGAGGCAGCTGAGAGGAACTAAAACCTCTCACATTGCAAGAGCTGCCGTATCCACTGTTGCAGTCCCTCACTGCCCACCTTGCCCCAGGGAGATGACCGTTGCAGGAGCAAAACCAGCGGAGCAGCCCGGGACACTTGAACGTTGACTGCTCCCCTTTCCAGCCTATGTCTTAGAGCAAAGCCACCTTCAGCCGGTGTTTCCATGAAGAGGCCAGAGAGTGAACGGAGGCAAGCGCAGCCCAACTCCAGCCCCAGGTGGTTGTCCTTGCTCCCAGGCTGGTGATATCTGTTCCTGTTTGGTTGCAGAGCAGATAGGTGAGGACGATGATGTCTCCAATGGGACAACATGGTTCACCAGCAGAGGTGGGCAGAGGTGTTGCTCCATGGGCAGGGTGGACTGTTGGAGAGGGGATGTCAGGGTGCCAGTTTGCGTGTCTAAAGCTTCTGTCCCAGGCAAGTTAGAACAAGGAGAGACTACTCACCTTTGGTGGCTCTGCAGAGAACATCTTGGTTCACCTCGAAATACATGAAGTTTTAATTGCTTTGATTTTTGCTTTTAGATTATTTTTTGCCCTGGTCTTTTTTTTTAAAAAAAATCAATTCATCATGGAAGCATAGTCTTCAAGGAAAATACTGAAACATTTTGACGATTATGGTTAACAGAAAACATTCCTTTTTTCAAGATGCCTTTTGTCCCTCTTTTTGGGGAAGAGGGCAGTAACTTTGGATGAATCCTGAAATGGTGGTGGGTTTTTTGCGTGTGTTTATGAATTTTCTAGTTGCCAGAAAAAATAATTTGCCCAGTGATGTTACAGGTGTCTCTTTGCCTCCGCTGCCAAGACATCTGCCCACTGCTGCCTGCGGGAGCCCTCGGTGGAGTCTGAGCCGAAGCGATGGATGTGTTTCTCTCTGGGAGTTCCCTGCTTCAGTCCTCGCTGTGTCAGCTCGGAATGTAGCCTGCCAAGATTCAAGCAAATATTCAAGAAAAGGTTGAGGTGTTCACCGGGCTCGAACTATTGTACAAGAAATACCCTGAAGCAAAAACAGAGCGATGAGACACCATCACACGGAGTTGCTTCCCCCACCCCGGCAGGCACCATGCCGTACCAGACAAACTCCTCCAGATAGGATCCAGGCAGAGATGTTTGCTTAACACAGCAGCTCTTTGAAAAGGCAAATAAATGGACAGTGAAGCTACACAGACATGTCACTGTGCAGCGATTTCCGTTTAGCATTTACGTTTAGTGCCAGGAAACCCTGACTCATGAATATGAAATCAGAAGGAAAGGAAGAAAGCAGTTGTTCATTATTAGAGCTTCAAATTGGGCATGTGGTGGGAATTAGCATTAAAAAACACGTAGGTTAAAAAGAGAGGGGCTGGCTCTGATGGTCCAGGAGGCTTGAAGACCCCAGCTCTGCAATCAGGGGACGTGCTTTCGTGGGGCTCTCTCCGCTCGCAGGCTTTCCCGCGGGGTGTTGCTGCTAGAGAAGAGCCCAGAAGCTCAGCGTTACCCGTGATGAGGCTCTTGCTCCCGTAGAGGCGGGGGAAAGCAGATCTTGAATATTCTTGGAAATCCTCCAAAATTACACTGAGGCAATGGTAAGCAAAGGCAGGGAAGAGGAGCCACTTAATAATTATCAGAAATAAGAGAAATAATCGAGAGCAACCTTCAAGGGAAAGGAACAACCTCAGATAGAAATCCCGAGGTCTGGAAAAGAGAGCTGAGATTTAGTTGAGACTCAGTGGGGTGAAAGTGAAGGAGCCCACAGCCCTGACCCTTCTGCAGGTGGGATGCCCATCTCTGTCCCATACCCGTGCTCTGGAGCTGGGAACAGCCGCTGTGAGCCTGGTGCAAGGCTGGCTCCCTGTAACACAAGCTGGTTTTCTTCCAGCCATGAAGGTGGGACACCATGCTTCTTCCTGCACCTATTTGCCCTTGCAAAGGATGAGCTTGTTCTGCCTCGAGCCCCTAGTGCCAGGGCCCAGGGAGGGATGTGGATCTCTCACAGCACGTAGTGTTGATGGTGCCAGAAAGGAAGAAGCAAGCAGAGACATTGCTGCAGGGTGGGAAGGGCTTGATTTCCAAAGCAGCTCTTTGCGTATAACCCTGGGAGCAGCTCAAGGGAGTGAGGAAACATGCCATCCCCGCTATTGTCTTCATCTGAAGCCGCCCAGCTGTGCTGTATAAGTACCCCTCTATTTCCTTGCGTCTCGGTAATTCCAGCGCCCTTAAAATATCACGAGAGCTAATCTATCAGCGTGGGGCACAGCACTCGTAGAAATAGCACAACATTTGGCGGATACTCCAGGCCTGGAGCGTGCGAGGTGCCATAACGGTGGCCGCAGGGCGGGCTGGGCGGGCGGTTGGATGATGGGTTGGGTGGGCAATGGCGTGTGCATGGGACTGGGCGGCTCTGCCAGGGTGCTCCTCACCCAAGCGTCCCCGTGCCACCTCTGCCCTCGGTGACAACACCTGGTCACGGCTGTTCTGCAGACCCAAGCTTTGCCCCAAGGCCGGGCCACGGGAAGCCGCCTGGCAGGGCTCTTCTCCACCCCGCACGGGCTATGACAGCTTCAGAGAGTCGTTAGCAAGCAAGGCGCGCTTGACGTGAATAATTAAAATACCTGCTGTGCTTTTAAATAGTTCAGAGCCAGCCTTGGAGCTGTGTGTGTGAGCGATGGCTGCTGTCTTTGGAGGAGGCCTACGGAAAGAGGAAGGAGAAGAGCTGACATCCAGTGGGAGATTAAGGGCTCAATGCTCCTTCTGGCAGGAGGAGGGATGCCGCTGGCAGCTTCCATAGGGATGCAGCAGTCCCTACCCCCGAGCAGAGACCGGCGGCTGACACAGCGCTCCTTGCTGATGAACGGGCATCTCTCGGTGCAAAACTCTCCCCAGTCTCCTCTCTGCCAAAGGTTTGAGAGGTGGCCGAGCTCAGCACCTGCCCCTCCAGCCACCCCAGGGCTTTCATGCTGGTTCAGCTCTCCCAACCCACAGGGTGAGGAGGTGGAGTTGGGGGACCGGGACAGCATCGCAGCTCTGGGGGCGTCAAGTCACTCCATCAGCGCAGGCAGCGTGGGGCACCTCGCCTGAGCACGCACAGGCGGAGCCTGGGGAGGATGCGCTGTCTTTTCCAAAGATGCCGTTTCCCCAAGATATCAATTAGACACCGAAATGAAAACCGTTTCCGCATGAACAATTAACAAAGAGTTTCCCACAGTCTCTCGGCAGCCGGACTCCCTCTGTTCCTGCGATGTTGTCGCTACCCCCCGCTGCCTCCGAGTTTTTCTCACAATAGCACTGAAGGGCCCCGTCCCCCACTGCTGAGGAGCTTCATGCAACGGGGGAAGATATCAAACACCACGACGGTGTCAGTGCCGCTGGAGCGTGGAGCTGGGAAGCTGTAAATCATCTCTTCTTGGGAAAAAAATGGGTTTCTAGGCAGGGGATGGAGGGAAAAATGACATTCCCCATGAGTTAGTTTCAGATTGAATTAAACAATTGGTTGACCATAGATATATATTTTTTTTTCTATATATATTTTGCCGTGGGGAGCCTGGGCAATTCCAATTTGGGGTCACTGTGCAGTCATTTTTTTTTTCCTCCATTTTTTTTAGTTCAGCCAATGATCCAAAAAATCGGTTATTTTCACAGCTTTGCCATAAATACCTCCAGGGCAGCAAAAGCAGTGTTTCTAGTAGAGACAGGGAAAAAAGGCTGTTTGGGGACTGGGGCATGGCACGGTGAGGAGGGAGGGAGGGAGGGGGACGTGTGTACCAGCAGCGTTGTAGCGCGCGAAAGGCATCCTGATGCTTGGTCCTTTTCCCGGTCTCGCGTGGGGAGTGGGAGCCGCCGCCTGTCCCCCTCACCCGTGGCCCTTCGCCCGCGGGAGACGAGGGCTCCTGAGCTGAAGATCAACAAATTAGTCTTCTTCTCCCTCTGTTGCAGAATGCTATCCATCTAAAGATTTCCTTTAATTTAGAGCCGTGTAGAGTTTGAAAAGCCCTTCAAGTTCACTTGGGCTGATGAATTGGTAATTGAGTGTACCTGGATGTTGGTGCCGTCTTTGCCTCTCTCTGCATTTGTATCAGTCCGTGTTTGTTTTCCCGAGCTGTAAATCACTCGGAGCTTGGAGAGGCTTTTATCAAATCCTGCGAGGAGCCGGTCGCTTTCCCTTTCACAAACACATTGCTAATGCCACGTGGAACCCACTGGCTTTGCTGCTCATTTAAAAACAATGAGGATGTTATTAAATGGGAAAAAAAAAAAAATTTCCTTAGCAACGGGGGGAAGGAGGAGGAACAGAATTGCTCCTGTCTCTCCGGTGCTTGCTCCTTCGGTCTAATATCTGTCCCATTGATCTCCTAATATGCTCTGCTTTGAAAACCTGATTTATTGCCCCGCGCTCTCTTATCTCCCTGCGTGTCTTGGTCCGTTAGAGCACACATTGTTCTTGGCTTCATTAGCAACCAGGCGGGTCAGCTGCCGGCTCTTGGTCCAGCCTCACGCGAGCAGCGTGCCACCTCCCGGGCTGCAAACCAGCGCAGGATCTGGCCCGCCCGGGCCAGCGCTGGGCATGGAGAGTTAAGCACGTGGTTTAAGGGAGTCAGGCTCTTCATCTTAAGGCCTCCAGGTTGTCCAACGTGTCCTTGGTGTCCACCTCTCCAGTGGCCTCTGAAGATACCTGGCCCATCAGCTGTAGGGGGACCACAGCTGGCTCTGTTCCCACACTGCCCGTATCCGTGGCTGATATTTGGTCCAGTGAACGTGCTGTAATGCCGGCAGGTTTGGCAAAAGGGAATTTCAAACGAGAGAGGTAACAGCCCTGATTTGCCGTTCTTGGAGCTGCCCCTGTCCCTCACCCAATGGGGGAACTGAGACAGTACCACGTGGCCACCATAACCCAGCAGTGCAGCCTACGCTTTGAATATAGATTGATTTCAATGAACTGTTACAGTGCTGTTTGCTTAGGGGGGGAAATGGCAAGTTATTTCCATTAGCAAAGAAATGTGAGAACTTCTTTGCAATCTGCGTGTGAACGTTTTGTGAGCGTAAAACGAGGTGAAGTTTGCCAAACAGATTATTCATTACAAATTGTTCATTGAGCTCTAATTGCTTGGGTCTAGCTGTTGTTAGAAGGACTGTGTGACGCCTTTGTAGTACGCGGCTAAGGTCAGAAAAGTGTCGGTAGAAATGACTTCATGTTAAGTCAAGCTTTTCCTTGGGTGTAATGGTTCTCTACCTGCTTAGCTTAGCAAGAGGAGTAAATGATGCTGCTTGAATTCTTCTTATCACTGAGCCACCCAGATAGCTAATGGAGAGTGAGTTGTGCTTTATTGACTCCCACTTTCTCTGTAGAAGGAATAATTAAATTCACCTGCAGAACCCCCATCTTCTCATGCGTGGCAGCGTGCAACTTCCCTGCATCTTAGCTAACTACATTGGAGATTATGCATGCCAGGATCACTGATGAGAAGGCACAAGCTAGAAAGGATCTGGCTTGGCTTTCAGATCCCAGGTGGTATTTGCAGGACTTACGCTTAGGAAAAGCATCACTTTTTTTGCTTCTAGCCTGACAAACTTTGTCTGGAAACCCAGAAGAACGAGCAACAGGGAGCCCCGCCGTCTGTCTTTCAACAGCGTTTTCTGAAATGGAGTTACGCTTTAAAGTCTCGCCAGTTCAGCCTTTCACTTTACAGAATATGTGCCCGTCTCTAAAATACCAGGTTATTTTTTCTTACCCCCGTAATATTCTCATCCGACATTCACTCTCCCGGAAATCACCAATCCAACATTCACCTACCTGCATTCAAATACCTGTCATTGTTCTTGTGCTACTGTCCTTCTCCTTCCAATTTAGAGATTATATTTCATAACTGACCTCCAACTACCTATTGCCTCCTCGTGACACTTCTCACCCTTGTCTACCTGATTGATTAGTCTATTATGTTCTCCACTCTCCTGATGACTTAGAGATTGCCCGGTATCTGTCACAGGCTTGCTTTTGTTCTGTAATATTTATTCTTGGAGTTTCGCAACGCCCTCCAGCTGCCATTCTCTCTCCCCGTTCACTGTCCTCCGCCTGCCTCTCTTGCAAATGTCTAGTTTGGAAAAAGGAGAAGAAAGCTTTTGCGAAAAAAAATCCTACCTGCTGTGAGTTCGCACACATGCTGGTTAAACCCCACGTTTAAGATGCTGTTGTTTTCAATGGGGCTCTTTATTTCCTTTGCACCATTTGGAGGTGATAAAATGTCACCAGATCAGACTGCGATCGGTGACACGGCTGGGAAGACGGCTTCCTCCAGAAAATCTCCTCACCTGCAGAAGTCAATGAAACAGCGACAGAGCAGGGAGCAATGTCGTGTTTAAAGATGCGTATAGGTAGGAGGGTTCTGCCTCCGCCGGAGGAGAGGTCTGGGACGTGTCCCAGATCCATCCATCTCCCTGCGCTTGTCAGAGGTTGTCCAGCTCTCTGATATTGTTCCAGGCTTGTCCCAGCTCTGTCCATCACTCTGACATTTAATTAACTGCCCTGTTCTCCTGAATCTTGCGCTGGATTTGTCTTGTCTTTCTGAAATACTTGTGGTCATGTCTGACTATTACTAACAGGAGGAATAATAAAATGGTTGTCACTAATATTGCTATTATTATTATTATGTTGATGATAATAAAACAAGACATTGAATACCACAAAGATGAGTACTGTTACCATTAGTGTCACTTCTTCTTGCTATACTGGTTGTGTCACATCGCAGGTGAGCAGGAGCTTGGCGGCAGTGGCGAGCGGAGAGCCCTGGCCAGCCAGGCACCCAAAACTAAAAGAAGAACAGAGAGGGGGTTGGGAATGACCAGCGAGGACAGTAAAATCACAATTAGGAATTAAAAACACATTTACGAGGCCAATCCCCAGGTGTAAGGATGATTATTAAGCTTATTAAAATCTGGCCGTGCTGGGTGGCTGGTGCTGGTGGTGGCAGTGACTCCTCACTCCTCCAGGAGCTCTGCTTTGATGTCTCTCTTGTACCATCTGCCCTGTGCATGCCCAGAGCTATCCATCTTTCCTGCTTCTCTTTCAGTCCCCGTCTGGCATTTGTCCCATTCTTCTTACTTCAGTCCCCGGTCCCCTTCCAGCGTTTCTTACAGCCCCTCCTCCCTTGGCAGGTGGATTTCTGTTCCCTTTGAGTTACCATGTTGAGCAGCTGATCTCATTTCCTACCTCCCCTTGGTCCTCTTCCCATTCACGTCCGGACTCTGAGTCTGTGTCTGATCCATGACCTGAGTAGCTGGGCTGTGCCTGGGATGCTTCGCGTTAATCAAGCCGTCAATCATCTTTTATACCCCCTGATGAAACTCCCTCTTATGTTTTCTTTTTCTTCCTTGCAGTTAAAATACTTGGCTTGGTGACCATCTTGTGGATGCCGAATGCTGTGTCTGTGTGCCTCCCAGCCCCTGCAGACAACAACTAGGAGACGTTCATGACCGTAGGAGGAACCAGCGGCGACACACAGGCGCAAAGGTAAGGGGCGGCCTTTTCAGTTGCATCTCTGGAGTGGGAGAAGTAGCTGGTGTGAGACAGTTGGCCATGGGAGAGAGCCAACAGGGGTCGCGTGGATGGAGCAAGTCTCTCTGGGGAGGGCTCAAGTACCTGGAGATCCTCCCCAGGAGTGGATCGTGAAGGGGAGCCTCATGGCATTCATTTCCGAGAGGGAAGAGGCTGGTGCAGACATGGGCACTGACCCAGGGTTGTGTTTCACACGTTGCTGTTCTTGGGGTGATTTCTGGTGGGCCTCTTCTCTGAGTGCTGGCCAAACGTGGACCTTCCTGGAGAAACCACGAATGGCTGAACTGTGGCTCCTGCACTCCCGAAAGTGTGGTAGCAGTGAAAGTTATCATGGTTACAATTTTTATTTTTCTTTTTTAAGATTGCATTCACATCCTCCTGTTAAGGTTTAAGGAATATGGAAAAAGTGCATCTTTTTCCCCCAGATGAGAAGTGCAACGTGTGCCTTCATCCCAACTTCTACAAAATTGTGTTTTACAAAGCAGAAAGAGAACATCAGGTTCATGTTAGTGCTGTAATTTGGTTTTCTAAGACCAGAGTTTGCCATGTGTTTCCTGTTGAAATGACTAGCTGTGCTGGGCACTCAGGAATTTTCTCTTTCTCATCTCCACCTTGACATTATGAAAAGGGATCTTTCAATCCATCAAAAGAAAGAGATAACTTTTGTATAAAAGTGCACAGTCGACAGGGTTGAGTTTTTTGGGTAGTGTATAATTTTTTTTTACACTGTTATTATTTAAAATATGCTTTTTAAGAGGACAAAAGGAAATAGTTTAATGGAAACAAATTTCTATAGAAAAATGTGCAGCTGGATAAAAAAAGATTATTTCTGTTATTGCTTGGGTAGACAGGTGAATTTGGAATTTGAGTACAAAAGGTGTTTAAAAAGTGTGCTTAAACTTCTCTTCAGTGTGCTGTTGAGATTGAAAAGAGTAATTTTTGGAGAAAAACTTTTCTCCGAGCCTCCATTTCCAGCATTGTCAAGTCTATAGCAGGGGCTCTTTCCCACAGCTATTATCATGTTTTCACCTTTTCTTCTTCCACCTCATTTGTCCTTTTATTGAAGAAAATGTAGTGCTGGTGAAAGGCA
Organism: Himantopus leucocephalus; assembly: GCA_003993805.1. NCBI lineage: Eukaryota > Metazoa > Chordata > Aves > Charadriiformes > Recurvirostridae > Himantopus > Himantopus leucocephalus. The sequence goes on from RSEF01000014.1 coordinate 5,316,374, forward strand.
TGCAGGTCCACGGGCTGGAGCTGGTCTGGAAGGGGGGAACGATGGTGCTGGAGGAGCACGGGCATCTCTGAAGGCCAGATGGGACTGAGAGGATACAGTCCCTGATGGGAGGGAGGAAAGATGGACAGCCTGGCCCGAGGGTAGTCATTTTGAAAGCATCTACAAGTCTACAGCTCTTAAGACCCCCTTTCCAAAGTGACTTTTAACCAATTAGGAACCTAAGCATCATTGAAGATAAGCAGAGCTTAGGTGCTCAGGTCCCTCCGGGCAGACACAAATATCTCAGCAATGCAGACAGATAGACAGCGTTGCCTGTCCTGATGGATCCAGACCCAGAGCCAGGCAATGAATTACAAATATAAGTGCCAAAACAGCAGGCTTGGGACACAAAGGATAAAAGACAGTTGTGTTATTTGAGCTGATAAGCCCCGCGTCTCGAAGATGCTTGCATCAAAGGCTCCTGCAGGGTTTTCACAATTGAGTGTTATACCATCCAGCACTGAGTTACCAAGGATGTAAAACGGGAGTTGCGGAGAAAGCTTCACGCCTGCCACGAAGGAGCAGAATAAGAGTTTGTTTTGAGAACTGTTAGGCTGAATAATGTGGGGTTGGTCTCTGTGGACCCTATGAGATATTGCTCCCCGCAGAACAATGATTGCCATTAATGTCTCAGCTCCCTACCTCCTTCCTCCTTCTTCTCCCAGCTTCTGCACGGGCTGGGTCAAATGCTGCCCAGACAGCATGAACAATATTTCCCCCTTCTTTGGTAATTATTGTCCCTTCTGTTCATTTCTCAGAAGCCTTTTCACAAGCAAGAGGTATTTTCAAAGGTTGCAAGCATTCATCTCAATGTACATTTTCATGGCTATTCTCATTGGAAGAGCTGGAGAGCTAATTTACTTTATAGACCAAATGAAAGGAGCTTATGAAAGTAGCCTGTGCAGCATTGTGCAGGGGGTCAGGGAGCTAGAGAGGAGAGTCCTCTGAGATTGCCGCTGAGTTTCTTGCAGAAGCTGAGAAGTAAGTGTTGCTGTTTAGTTTGGCGCCGTTCTTCTTTACGTTGCGTAGGCTCGCTTTCAACCAGCCAGTGCTGAGATCTTCTGCATGGTCCCATCAGTGGTCTAGCCATGAAGGCTTAAGGGCAGTAACATTTGTAGGGAAGCGTAACATCTTTGGATTAGCAAGCCTGGAGGTAGCCGTGCTCACAGCACTGGATTGCTCATTGCGGGAGCAGGTGCCCACGTGAAGGTCCACATGATGGGGAGCCCCCACCAGCCTGTCCCTGATGTGGGCAGGTAACCAGTGACACCCGACTGCGCGGACCCTTCTCCAAGCGGTTTCATGCAATGAGCAGATGACTAAAAATCATCTCCTGGACATTTCGCTTCATTCGTCAATTAAATTGTTTGCTGTGAACAGTTTGGCCCCATCCAGCTCCAGGATTTCAGCCTTGTAATTTTGCTGGCAGAGGACAACGGCGCCATGTCCGTGAAATCCGCCTGCCAACTGCTTCTCCCGCTAAGCATTTTCTAGGCTAACGATCCCGAAAACCTTGCCAGCAGCCCCGGCTCTGTCCCTTTCAGGGCAAGCCACTCATTTAAACGTGAGCACCTCTAAATGACTCCATCTGCTAAGTGACGTTAGTAAAGAAAAGATTATAGCAGGAGTTATTGCCGTGTCCTCGGGTTATAACCCTGTTATAAAATGGGCTGGAAGAACAAGGGGACTGTGAGGAGCTGGGGCTCAGAACCACCTGCGTGACTGTCAGCTTGATTTATTTTCTTGCTCATTAGATAAATTAGAAAACTGGCAAAAGAAATCATTGCCCACTCTCAGCTGCTTGGTAACCTGCCACGTGGCACGAGATGCCGGCCGCAGGGAGACGCGGCTCCTTCCCGCCTCCCTGGCCCCTGCGCCCCGGCCACCCCCATGTCGGGGCAGGAGGGCAGGGACACGGGATGGGACTTGGGGCTGCTGGTGCCATGCATCTCCTCGGCGGTCCTGTCATCCTAGACCACCTCGTCAACCCATCTGGCCGACCGCTGGCAACCACTAGAGTTTCGCTTTTCTCCGACACTGTTGATTTTTGAATAGCAGCGCTTTTCTAGGTGAAAACAACGGTTTTCTGAAAACAGAAATATTCTGAAAACAGAATACTAGCTTTGACCTCAGATCCGTTTGTTACCTTCATTTCACTAATCAGACAAACTAAAGCAAAAGAACCCGGTTTGTGGCAGTATCACCAGCCAGGACCTGCTGCGCGTCAGAGACGCTGGTCAACAATTTGGTCTTTGGTGTTTGGGTGACTTGTGATCAATCTGCCCCCAGCAGCCACCCTTCTTGCTTACGAACCAGGCTAATTTTTGTCTGTCAGAAGGATGGAGGTTAATGGTTAGACTTGCTTTAAATCCCTGGGTAAAAGTCATTGTCCGGGAGGTCAGACTACAGTTACAGCGCTTTCTGACCTAAAAACTCAGTGAAATCTTCAGACTACATAACCAAATGTTAAATTTGGATCTTTTAAGCCATCTTCAGTATGTTTAGCTGCATCTGGTGCGCTTCCATAGTATGAAATGAGGCCACTGTTATACACATAGTATTTACATACGAGGCAAAGCTTCCAGCCAGGATGAGCTGTTGAGAGACTGCAATGCATTTCTCCGCCAACGTGGAGGAATCCCTCCCGCAAACACGTGCCGAAACCAGGGGAGAAACAGGGCAGGGCCCTCCTGGGGGTGGAGAGGGAGCAGCGTGGCACCGTGGGGGTCCCAGCACCGCCGTGCCCGTGCAAGGAGGTCGGGCAATACCTGCCCCGCGGACCATGGTCGGAGCACATTTTTGCTGCTCAGCATGCCCCTCCTTCTGCTCACGGGACTTCTGCACGGCCTGCACAGGGTCCTTGTCACCCAGCAAGCGTTGGGACGAGCGTGTCCCCGTGGTGCAGCCTCCCGCCAGGTGTGCGCCCATGTGCACAAACGCTGATGGGCAGCACTGGGCGGAGGAGACGGGGCTAATTCCTTCCTGAGACTCGTAAGGAATCGGCTTACGGCCCGAAGCTCCGATTACTCTTATCTTAGCCTGCATGATGGTAACCACATCCTGAAATTACCCGGCTTTTGTCAAAATCCAGGGGCTGGTTTGCACTCACCTGACCGACGCGAGCGAATTCCAGCTCCACTTTGACCCCCAGCAGGTTTGAGGGGCTGCGAGTCCGTACAGACCCAGGGCTGAACTCGGGATGAGAAGTTTGAAACCCCAAATGCAGCTGATGGGTGCGATGCCCGATCCCACCTGCCAGACCCGATGGAGCCCCGGGGCAGAGCGGCACCGTCCGCCCCTTTCCAGCCACTGCGCTGGAGCCGAGGGCTCAGGCAGAGTCACCTGCCGGGATCCTGGCAGGTAACGTGCCTCTGAAACGGCCGGCGAGGGATAGATGCTGTCAAGTAAAATACGGAGTGAAATGTTTGGCTGGTGGGATTAAACTGCGAATCCCACCCATTTGTGGTGTGAGATGCGGCACCGCACGCCCCCACCCGCCGCCGCTCCCTGTCTCCCACCGCTGCCCGCCAAGCCCACCCCGCTTGGAAATTAAAGTGGGGAAATCAAAGTCCTTCTCCCCCGGCTCCTGCTGTGCCTCTCAGCCACTGACATTAACACCGAAATGGCTGACATTAGCTTTGAATGGATTTTAATAACCCCCTTGCGAGCCTGAATTACCCACGCAGCGTGAGGTCCGGTGTGTGTTTGGAGACCTGGCAATGAGTAGCGCGGCGGGGGCTGAATCAGCTCCCCAGGCTCTGGACGCGGGGCCAGACCCGCCCGAGGAGCTGCGGTGGCTTCTCTCGGTGCAGCCCCTTGGCACGGGACCCCCGTACCTGCCTGGCTCCTGGAGAACCGCTGCTCCACCACCTGCGATGGTCCTGCCACCGGCAGGTCTGCAAGGGGCTTGTGAGCTTCCCAGCACTGGGGATGCTGGTCCAGGTGGCCACCTCCATGGGATGCTTTCCCCTCCGGGACAGGGTGTGGGCTGCTCTGGGGTGGTGGGAACCCCCCAGTGTCATGAATGAGAGCAGCCCCAGCCCCTACCAGCACGTGGCATAAAATAGCAGCCTTGGTTTAGCAGAGCCCTGTGGATGGGATGCTAAATGAGATCATGCCTGGCCCAGCTGAGACTCCAGACTAGTGTATGAAAATCTAGCAAGAAGATTAAAAGGTGTCCCCAGGCAGAAGAGGGTATTTATTTCTTTCTTTGCATCTGAGAAGCGTGTGGTGTGGGCGTCACAGGGACGGTGACCTCCCCTGAGCACCTGCACGTGGGCAGCACCGTGTCCCCGCGGGGGCTGATCTTGGGGACAAGGCACTGGCCAGAAAAGCTCCTTCTGAGACGCAGGCGGACGCGTCCGATTTCCCCTCTCGCACTGGGGAAGGGCATCCTGCCCCGGCTGCAGGCTCAGCATCTTCGCCGCCAGCCCTGCTCCACAACGGGAAAAACCCACGTTTTCCTCCTCTTTTACAAGAGGGAAAGCTAAGAAGGACTGTCAGGTAGTTCTCACTTCTCCTGGAAGATGAAGGGTCTGCAAACATGCTCTGAAGTCACTTTTCCTCAGTCAAAGGTCCCAAGACCTGACTGAGCTACGCAGCTTCCTTGGCTGGTCACAAAATCTCAGCACCGTGTGGGTGAAGAGTGATGGTTTCTAACCGCCATCAAAATCCACGTGTATTCCCAATATGCAATCAGGAATATCCACAGGGATATGGACACTGGCTCATAGCTGGGGTGGGCCAGCAGGTTCTCCAAGTCAGGCTCAATGAGGGCTGTGAAATCATCAGGCACTGTAAAGAAGTGAGGACTGAAAACAACCCCTTAAAAAACGTCCGTGGTAATGATTGAATTATATTTAAGAGGCTCATTCGTACTAAGTAAATGCAAATAGTTTACACGGAAAATATTTCCCATTAAGCTCATTTCTACATAAAATGCTAACAGATTGAGATTATGACTCTAATGATTATTTTTATTGCTGGTTTGCATTTAAATGGCACAAATTTCCCCCTACTGTTCTCTCTTTGGGTTAAATCAATAAAACCTATTAAGAAGGTTCGTCTTCCTCTAAGATTCCTCCCTCTCTTCTTTCTGTCTCATCTCCACCGGTGCCCTTTTTATCCACCCACCACCAGAGATTTTTCAGAGCTGCCTCCACGATGTTGGTGCCGAGGATTTGAAAATCCCCTTTGGCAGAGCAGAGTGAATCCGGTCTTTGCCGAGACGGGGGACTACAGAGGAACTCAAGCGCTGGTCCCTTTCCTCGTCGTGGGCCATATTGCAAGGAGATGCGGTTGGAGACAGCTCTTCCCTCCTCTTAGCCTCTCCCCTCCTGTTTTAACGGAGAAGCTGTACCTGTCTGCACACCGATTCCTCCTCAGCTGTGGATGCTCTTGTTGCGCTCCTTCAAACAGTGGCTGTGGCTTCACTGAGCAGGTGCTGCATTTCTGTTTGGAGGGGAGTTATCCGGGTATATACACAGCGAAAGCCATTAAGACGCTGACCTTTAAATTGGGCTTCTTCCTGCTCATGTAGGGAGGAGGTGGGTTGAGTGCCCAAATCTTATTCATTTTAATGACAAATCCCTCACACGGAGGCTTTGAAAACGCTCGGCTTTAATGCAATTCGCCTCCCTCTGCTGCAGCTTGGCTTTCCTGTGCAGGGGATGTCTCTGCTGCCTCTGCATAGTGACAGAGCCTGTAGGTTTGCTCCGTAACTGCTGTGCCCAGGTACCATCGTGTATGGATTTATGAGCTTAGGGCAGTACTAGCGCAGGGATCTCCGTGCTCTTTAATCAGCATCGCTGACCTTTCTTTCCTCCGTTACTCCCGGCATCACTTTTTTCTGGCGTAATTTGCATAGGTTTCATGTTATCCATGTTTTTGCTTTGTCCCTGTTATCCCATTACCCTGGATAATCAAAGTTGGCTGTAATAGAAACAGCAGAAACAATTTGCTTACCCTCCCATTACACGATATTCCCTCTACTAAAGTCTGAGGATACCTGTAGTTCTGTGGTGATGCTAATTAACTGTGCATACATATAGAAAGTAAAGCAAACGGCACCGGGATCCTTTGGGACGGTGGGGATTAAAGAAAGATAAGATATTATTCTCCTCTTTCTCTGTGCTTCAGCGTCCCTACCCTCAATGGAAATTGCGCCGCACTTATAGAATGAAATGTAATACATGGTGGGGGGAGTCCCTGGCTCTGCAGAGAGAGAGGTGGAGTTGGAAGGAGCAGATTTCGCTGCTAGCAAACCCACTGTGAAAGTAATGATCCTGCCCGATGTCCTGCTCCTTGTCCCTGTTCCCAGAGAGGGGGCAGTCTTTACCCCGTGCTGATCCCCAGGCCGCAGAGCCTGCTGGTGCTGAGTAGGGTTGTACATAGGCACTGATTCCTCGGGGCTGCAGCTATCCCCCACAGCTGGGCTCCGGCATCATATGGCTGGAAAAGCTCCTGTCCAGCCTCAAGGGCTGGTTGAAATAGTGGCTGTAAACGTGAATGCCCCTTGCAATGGAGAGTACCTGCTCTTGGCTGTTGCATCCATCAGGATGCTCCTGTATCCTTCCCACATCTTGGGCAGCTGGCACAGTGGCGGTTTCAGAGCGGGCCAAGGTCCTGGGGAAAATAAGGAAGACGGTAATGAGAGAAGGAAAATCATCAGGAGATGGGAGATGCAGTGGCAGGACGGGTTGCTGGTACTGTCCCAGCCACCCCTCTTCCTTTTGCAGTGCACAGTGTCACGGGCTCTGGCTCACCACAGCCCATCCATGAGGATACATGGGGCGATCTCCCACCATTTGCATGCGACATCCTCTAAAAGTCTCGTATGAGGCTTTCTGCTGAGTGTCAGCCAAATGAAGAGTGACTTACGCAGCCAGGCATGCGTGGAGGGCTGTCAGAGCTCTCCATGCAGGAGAAATCCCACTCAAGTCCACCCACCAGCTCCTCGCCAAGCTCCCCAGCTGGCAGCATGGACAGACTCCCTCAACGCACCCCAAAAGAGCATCGGGGACCGGCCCTGGACCCATGGGCACAGATATGCTGTGTCCCTGGGTCTGGACCCCACGCTCCTGTCACCCCCCAGGATGAAAGCTCCAGGAGGGTGGTTAGACAGCCCCAGCTCTCCCTCTGCCCCCAAAATTGCGAGGAAGCTGTTATTTATCTGCGTTCTGATAATCAGCGTACCTTTGATGCGATACTCATGTTTGGGATTTTACCACGTCTCTCATCCTCCAGGTCTGTCAAGGAGCTTTACGCAGCCATGACTCAGAGAGAGGCGTCAGTGGAGAGAGTCTGTAGATACAGCCAGCAGCTGTCATGTGGAGGGTATAAATAATGTATACGCACGTATATATGCATGACCTACGAGCTCAGGACCTTCCTTTCCTGAACGGTATCAACTCGTTTAAAGGCTCCCTGCGTCATGCCAGAGTGCTCAGATACACAGGCATCCCCCATACCTGTCCCAGGTATATGGGGAATGGCAATAAAATGACCGATGGGGACGAGGGCTCAGTGCTGCTGGTCCCTCCTTGCCTTCTTGGAGCAATGCGATAACCCCTTTCTTGTCGCTGAAACCTTCGCTGCTTATTGCTCACCGTCATTTCTGCGTGGTTTTAAGACTGTAGGCACCGAAGTGCCTTGCTCTGCTCACAAGCCCTGCGGTCAGCGAGATGCTTTGAGCCGGGCGCCCATGGTATTCACCCTTTAAAGCAGCCCAGGTGCAGGTTGTTGGTAGAGGGAGCTGCAAAGGGCTTTTAAGGTGCTTGGGTGCTCGCCAGAGAGATTTGCTGGTACAGCCAGGGCCCAACCGGCTGCGCGCGGGGGCCGTGCTGCGCCTTGTGCTGCAAAGATGCAGGTGCATCATCCCAGCAGAGAGCTCAGCCCTGAAATACCTGAACCTCAGCGGAAGAAGTGGGGAGACTGAGGTTTGAGTGCTGGATGATGTCAGCCCCGAAATCAAGCCCTTTGTCTTACTGCCAGTCATCCAAAACATTTTGCTTCTGTTCAGGCAGCATAAGCTTTAATTGCAAGAGTGGGTTTAAAAATGAAAATACAACATCGGTTTGACACATAGGGAGGGGTGCTTGGGATTGGAGATGGGACAGTGTGTCACTATGGGCAGTTGGGAATTTCGTGTTGATTTTACATAGCTGAGGCAAAGGTAAACTTCCTATTAACTTCCCTGAGAGAGGTCGTAATGATTTGACCCTTAAAATTAAAGATCTGGAGCTAAGCAGCTGAGCTACCGACTCCAGCACAGCCTCGGCCGGTGGAGTTCAAGCAGCACGCTGAAATAGCCAGCAGCTTTCCACAGCGACTGCACTCAGCGCTGTTCTGTCTCTTCAACTCCTGACATCATTTAGGGGGGGGAAAAAAAAAAAAAAGGCAAAGGTTGAATTCACAGGCTTTGTTTCTCTGTTCAGAGGATACAACATTGGATTTTAATTGGCAGCCAGTCCTCCGACTGGTAGCCAGGGCAGTCCCGAGGAGTGACACCCAGCCAGGCAGCCAAGGGGGGAAGGCTGTTTGAAGATGGGTGCCTGCCACCCATCTGCGGGTACTCGGAGGTCTCCTCGCCAGCGTAGCGCTGATCCGGGGGCAGAGGAGCATTGCTGCATTTCTGATCAGTAATGGAACAGTCTCTTCTCTGGTTTCCTTCCACCGATCTTTGCGCACAGTCCAGGGGGAGCCACGTATTGAGTGGTTTGTGCTGGAGATCACAGGGCAGAGATAATGAAGCTGTTTTCTTACCCTTTGCGTTTCCTGACGGTGCAGCTCAGCCTGGTCTCACGCCTCTGCCCAGCACCGGGTCGGGGGCCCGCGGGAGGCGGTGGGAGGCAGATGCTCCTCAAGCTGCCGGCAGTGTGGGCTGCATGGCCCCGCGGAGAGAAGCAGGAGTAGCTCAGGCTGTGGTCACCCTCAGCTTAACCCCAACACCTTGGCCAAATGGAAGTCGTCAGCGCTGACGTGCAAACCCGCTCCGGTCCGTGCAGTGCGGGAAGCTGCTGGGATGGAGGGGGTGTCAGCCGGGGCTGTGGGCTCCTCCGGCAGCCAAGGGGAGCCCTGGGAGGTCAGGTCCCAGCCGGTGACAGTCCCCACCCTCTGACAAGGGTCACGGGGAGACCGTGGCACCGCGCGGTGATGCATGAAGCACGGGCTTTTTGCAAGCACAGGTGGGGCGAGGAGCAGAGAGACCCACCTCAATAAGCACATTCATCTCCACCCCAATGGGGTTGGGGCTTTCAAATCCCTTCTTGATTGAGATCTGATAACAGCATCTTTCCCAGCTCCCTTCCCCTCTGCCCAGGAGCAGGAAGGCTCTCTGGACAGCCGCTCCAGCTGATGCTTTCATTACCACATAGAAAGGGGTCCCCGCTGCTCCTCTCTGCAGGTCCAGCATCGCTCCCACCTTTCCAGTTGCCTGCTTCCTGAGCTGGCTCACGGCTTTGCATCCTGCAGGCTTCCTTGTCCCTCCGTCTTTCCTGCTCATCTACAATTTGACCCCAGGAAAGCACTTTTACACATGCCCTCTGCGGTGTGCTCATTGTGCTCCATGCGGGTACCTGCTTTGCCCCAGGAGCCTTTGTCATTCCCACCAGCGCCGTCTCAGTAAGTCCTGTGCAAGACAAAAACCTCAGCGCGGCATTGTCAGCCTGCCTGTCCCAAGCCGAGCCGTAGCTATCAGTCCCCAAAGCCCAGTGGGGTGGATATAGTTATTGCTAGGAAGCTTTATATTTACCACGACCTCGCTGACATTACAGTAAATGCATTTCAGAGCCCAAGAAGTGTAAAAATAAACTGCAAGGAAATCAAGACAGCTAATTAGCCAAAGGTTACTGCTGGGCTGTGTGACTGTCAGCCCTTTTGAAGTTCTCCTTCACACAGGCAGATGTGTGTGCAATGCTGCTGCTCCTTTGAATAAATGTCTTGGTTTCCAGAGCGGCTTCGTAGCTGGATGTGACTAAACACATGTGAGGCCTGTCACAGCAAGCCTGGGCAGGATGCTCACGTCCTTTAACCTCGCACTTCTCCAGCGCTGAAGAGCATCTCTTCTCGTGGAGTGGCTGATCAGCGTTGTGCTGCCTCCCAGCACCTCGTGAGCGGGGGTGAGCTGGGAGGTGAGGTGAGGCCATTCTGCACAGCCAACCCTCCGTCCTGGAGATGCTCCTTCCCCTCTGGCGTCCCTGCCCTCCGCACTGTGGTCACAGCGGAGGAGATCGCTGGGCCACCAGCTCCGGTTGGGCTGAGGGCTGCAGCAGTCATCCCGGGTTTGGATGGTGCCGTGGGTGTGCTGCTCCTTGGGGATGAGGAGCCTGGGGAGTGCTGGACACATCCCTCAGCACATCGTGGTCTCACCCCACATGTCCGTCATTCCTCGGTATCCCATACTTTCCTGAGGATAAGCATCTTGTGTGGAGTTGCAGGTACACCAGACGTGACGAGAGGAAGGGGAGCGGGGGCCCTAGCTGAGCCGAGGGCTGAGGAGGGGTACGGTTGCCGTGCCAAGAGAGGCTGAGCAGGTCATGACGGAGGCCCAGGTGGACTAGGGTACTGTGTCCAGAGGGGTGCTTTGTTCGTATTTGGGAAGGAGAGCTCTGGAGCAGCAAAGGACTTTGAGCTGTGTCCCTTCAGCAGAGCCATCCCCTGGCCCTGAGCTGTGGGAGCTTTCTCTTCCCGTGCTCTGACCTGCTCCGCACGGGGATCAGGGAGAGTTTGGGCACAGCGACCTTACAGCACCAGCATCATCTGTGCTGCCCTCTCCCTTCTCTTCTTGGGTTTTCCTCCTTCCCTTGTTCTGCTTCTTTTGGGCCTCGTTTCCCCTTGGAAAACCCTCTTGCAGCTCCCTCTTCCCTGTCTGCAGGTTCCTCCTCTCTCCCCCTTTCCTCCTGCTGCTTCGCTCCCTCCTGCTTGTGGCTCGTGCCGAGTGTCATGTGTTTGCTCAGCATCGCTCCTCCTGGAACGTTAATTTGCTGCTCGTTTCCTTACAGACTTTACACCACGAGTTGGGGCTTTGTGTGCATGTGTGTGTGTGATTCAATTAAACAAAACACAATAAAATCAGGGAAAACAGAGAGAGACGCAGACAGACAGCAATTCCCCGCTCTCTGAGGGCTCAGCCTGTCTGCCTGTGAGCTCAGCCCCAGCACGGCTTTCTCGTGTCGCCACGTGGGTTTGCTTGTAGCAACCCTCTGGATCTCGTGCTTGGGGTTTCCGTCCCTCCGCCGGGACCCTGGGACGGCAGCTACTTCTGCTCCGCTGTCAGGAGCTGGGGCTGCTCCATCAGATGAGAGGTGAGCCTCCAAGGAGCTGGCTGTTCACTTCAAATAAGCCCTGAAATGCTGAGGCATCTCCAAACGGCATCTCTGTCCCTCCTTTCCCTCTGCACAGCTCAGTCCCTGCAGCTCTCGAGACCTTCCAAACCTCTCCCTTCCCTCCTCCAAGCCAGCAACTTCCCTGCTCCCCATCCTGCCCTACCCATGTCCCTTGTCATCCTCCTGGGAGCAGATTTCCCGCCCTGCTGTGACCGAGCTTTCTCCCAAATCACACATTTTCCTTGCCGTGCAACCCGAAAAATAGCAGCCGTGCCATGGTGGGGTTGGTTTCCTTGGCTGGCTGGTGGGCTTCCCTCCCGCTGCCCTGCGCCCCTCTCTGCCGTGCCCTTCCCTCCCTCACTGCCTTCCTGCTTCGCTTTCTTTTCCCTTTTCCCCTTTAATCCATTCATACCGCGAACGTATGCTTTCGTAGCATCCTTTGCTGCCAGTCGTCTCCCCGGCAGGTTTCTCGCCTCTCCCCGTGTGCGCGGGTGTGGGTGTCTCTCTGCCGGAGACTGTTTCTGCTCACTCGTCCCCCGCTGGCTCCCTGGCTCTGCAAATTTATTCTGTGGATCCAGCCTCTTTCCCTGAGTGAGCCGCTCGGCTGTAAATCTGACGGCTAAAGTGGGTCAGTGCGAGCGGAAGGAGGTGGTCCCGGGAAGGGCAGAGGGAGAGGAGGCATGAGAGGCCACCAATGCCAGATTACGGGGCGGGCGGGAGAGGAGAAGGTGAGGGCGATGGTCTTAAAAAGTGAAGATTTCAAGGGTTTTTAAAATGCACATGGAATGTGACTAATGAAATCCTGGCACTCAATACCCTCTCCTTAGGAAAAAATACTGACAGCAGAAGTGACACCCCTCCCAAGCAGAGCCCTCCTGGGGACGTGAAAGGCTGTGCTGTGCCATCTCCACTGAGTTCAACGTCCCTCTGAAGTCCTGGCAGGGACCTCGTGCCGCTGAAAGGGAAACATCCCGAGGAGGGCAGACCCCGATTAATGCATTGGGGTTTGTGTGTGTTCAACAGGGCAATCGCCTCTTGCCCAGATACCCACCAGCCACCCCGGCGTGGGCTCCAGAAATGTCATAGAGAGGCGCTCCATGCTTTGGGCCTCTCCCCTCTGTCCCTTCCATGTAACGTCAGAGCTCCTTCTTTCACATTTGGAGGGCTCCTTCTAGTTGCAAGGGGCCGTCCTTATCTCTGGTCGATCCAATGCTCATTTCAACAGCAGGAAGAGGTGCTGCTCCCCGTCCTCTGGGTCACAGCGATCGTGGTGGCTGTGAGATAACACTGTCCCTGGCTCCTGTCTCTGGTGACTGCGTGCCCAGCAGAGGCAGGATGGATGTAATAGCGTGCTCCACCTTAGTTTTGGCTCCTGGCTTTCACAGGCTGAGACTGTCCTGTCACTTAGTCCGTGTGGACCTTCTTGCTGAGCAGAGTCCAAAGATGGGGCCAGCTTTCCTGGTGTGCAAGGCTAGGCCTGGAGAAAGGAAGGTGAGGTGCTGCCTTGAGGAGCTGAGAACCAAGGGACCATCCACCTTCCTCCTGAGCTTGACCAACACCTGCCCATGGCGATCCATGGTCCCCATGCTTTTGTCCTCACGGACCACATGCGTTCACAGCACAGGAACAAATTTCAGCTGAAAACGGTTCTGCAGAATTTCCCGTGCATGCAGCCAATGCACCTGGAGCCATTCCCAGATGTCTCTCCTCATTAATGCCCCCTTAGCAATTTTCTGAGGACCAGCCTCCATCTCCAGCATTAAAAACAGTCCCTTCCTCTTTGATTTATGGATATTAATCCACGCCAGCAGGCAAGAGGCATGACATGTCTACATAATGTATTCATTATTAAATTGTTTTTGTTGCTTTTCTTTCTCCTCCATCTCCAAGGCTGCACCTTTCTTATCTCTCTGTAACATTTGAACCCGCACGCTGCACTCAGAAAGACAACTTCCAACATGGAGCAGTCAGCATCACTTGGTAGGTCAACCTTACAAGTCCATGCTTCCTCCCCAGCGGCCGCACTCAGACTCCAGCAGAGATGAGACCTTCTTAGCCCCATCTCCAAGGGTATGGCTGCTCCAGCGCTGTGCTCGGGGTCACTGCTGGTGCGGCCAGGGCCGTGGGTTGCTGTCAGTCCCACGTCACTTGTTCTGATCCTAACGCAGGACGGGCCAACTGCATGAGCCTGCTGGCAGCCGTGCCTGAAACAGTGCCCAGGCAGGGATCCAGCGAGTGTGAGTTTCTTCTGCAGTCGTTCAGATGCTGGCTCCAGATCAGTAATGGCTAATGCTGGCCAGCCCTCTGATTCAGGGACCAAAACCCGGAGAAAATACTGTTAGCTCCACCGGCTCCAGTCTCCCACCTGCTCAAGCCATGCTCCTGGCTCTGGCTTGGAGCCACCTTCACAGCACGTTTCTGACTTGTGTGGTGCCATGCTGTTCCCAAAGTACGTGGCAGGTCAGATTTAGCAGCCAGCACTTGGCTCCTAGTGATCTCACCATACTATGGCCTGGGAAGAGAGGAAAGAAAGATCTTAGGAAAGAAAGATCTTAGGACCTTGGCATGGGGCTGCTTCCATTTTCCTTTCCCATGTCTGTGCTGTATGTCTGCTCTGCACCCTCTGGACAGCCCTTGGACTCCTTGTGGTGCCCAGGGTGATGTTCCTGCAGGGCATAAATCTCAGCCCGCCACTCTAAGTGCAACCTGCCTCAGGGGCAGCACCCTACAGGAGCGATGGTTATCCCCTTCCTGTGCTTGGCTGCTGTGCCCTCTCCCCACCCTGATGCCTGGTGGCAATGCTCTTCATCCCGCTGAGATGTACCCTGCTCCCCCATGGCGATTTCTGCAGACCCATCTCCCTGCTTCCGTGGCTTGTTCTGGTCAAGGAGTGAAGGGCAGGCAGTTTTGGGGATCCCATCCCTCTACTTCCAAGCTTTGCAGGCCCCTCAGCACATTCACTGCCCGTCTCTGGACCTTGCTATCGGCAGTGTGACAGCTCTGATGGGACAGTGAGGTAGTTTATCTCAGCGATACCCCTTGATAACCCAAATCTAAGAAGTTCCTGCAGCTCATACATCTGCCCACCAAGCTTCTGTGGACCATAGCTCTCAGCACAGTACCTTCCCAGTGGCAGGTGCCCACTGTGCACTCGTGGGCTCCGTGCACACCAGGTCCTCTCTGGAAGTTGTGCTTTTCTCTATTGCTTAATAGGAATTGAAAGACAAGCTTGCCTTACCTTGTTGCAAGCTGTGCACCTTGCAAACACAGCCTGTCCCATCCGCTCTCCCCAGCTCCACCCAAGCTAAGCCACCGGTTTCTCCAGACCTCCTGTCACCCTGCCATAAACCAGCAGTTTTCTGTAACTTTGCAGCCTGGCTTAGCTGAGCCTCCCCCAAAGGACCTCCCTCTGTCTTGCCCACAGGATTGTCCCCGCTTTGCACTGCCCGCGTGACTGTCCCCATCCCTGCTGTGGCTCTGTGCTTCCCGCGGCTCCCTGGGACAGAGATGAGGAGAAGCAGCAGGACGTTAGCAACTTCAGGAGCTCAAGAGCAGCTTGAAAAATATTTGTGTTCTTTTGGTAAAAATGAATCCGTCCCAGTGGTAATGAGGCTGCTTTTCTTCAGCAGGCTCTTAACAGTGATTATTGTTGGTTTTCAATTTAAAAACCAGACAGTCTATTTATACTGTATAGTATGTGGACTGAGATTTTTTGTTTTCTTTAACCCAGCTTTTAAAATGTGCTCTCAGTTCCACTACTGGCAATCCAGGGAAGCAGAAAGGTTTCTGTCACCTGCAGACCCCCCGAGTGAAATGATAAGCAAAGCATAGTTATCGGAGCAAGGCTGCAGCGATGCTTTGGGGAACTAGTGGCAGATGCCAGGTGGGAAAGGTCTGGGGCTGTAGCCGGGAAGTGCTTTTGGTGGCATAGGAAGGGCTCTCGACGCAGGTGCGGAGTACTTGGACTATCTACAGCTGCACCACTGTCTATCTTCTCTCTTGTCCAAAGCAGAGGTCGATCAGAGCTGACATCAGCACCGTCCACAGCGCTCTCAGCACGGAGACCAGGAGAAAAGCTAAACTGTGGTCTTTGGCCTCGCACTGGCTCCAAGTTGGCAAAGACCTCTTTGTAGCTAATGTAGCTAATGCCCATGGGTGCTGAGGTGACGGTGAGGAGGACTGTGGCCCCAGGGGCGCATTAAGGGATCCGGCAGAGCACTGCCGTGAGTGCTGGCCTGGGCTAACAAGCTCTCGCATACGTAATATGAACATCTCTGCCTGCTTTGGGCATTGGTCCAGCGTTGGCCTGGCATGGACCCTCCCAGTCTAACAGCGTGGATTACTCTGGCATGCCAGCCCTGAGCGCTAGTCAGCTAGCAGGGCTTGCTTTCCTTTGCCAACGCAAGACATTTGGAGCATCCTGGCCAAGGATGCTTTAGCACAGAAACGCTGTAAGATGCAGGCACCAAACAGCTTGTTGTAGCAGCGTCAGAGGCGCTGCTTTGGGTGCTGTTGAATGCTCCCATACAGGGCACGGGCTGCTTTGGCACGTTGGTACGTTGCTTTCCACGCACAATCCAGCAGCACCACCGGGACTGAACAGGAGGGGAAATTCGCCCTTGCGTGTGAATGACTCGCTCCCTGTTGGCCAACCTTCAGCTCACCTGTTGACCCAAGAAGCTGCTTGTGGCAGACTTTGCTGTAGACAGGTCTTCTGCAGGCCAGGGTGCCTGGAGTTGGCGGCCAAGCTGGAGGCCGTGGCTCTGCTGTCTCTGCCATGCTGAGGCTGCCATTTGTTCCCCTTCTTACTGCAGCTTCTGTCTCCATTTCCCCACACAGCCCCTTTTACTCCCACCGTTTAGTTATTTTCTTAATTAAATATAGATTATGGCACTGGGAATAAGGGATTATTACTTATTCATAAGCTACTTAGATTTTAAAGTGTGTGCAGAGCGGGGTTTATCACACGTCTGTGTCTGCATCGTTACCATGTCAAGGGCCAGGGTGAGCTCCTATGGCTGCTGGGGCTTCACCCAAACCTCGCTCCTCTTCTCCTCTCCCCATGGTCTCCACACCCGGAGGAGCTCTCCCATCTCTCCCTTGCTGTCCCTTTTCCAGTTGAGGCTTGCCAGCCTTTTTCCAAGGAAACTATTTTCAGTGCTGTCTCCCAAGCTGTTCCGGCCCCTCCATTACGCCTCTGCTTTACCCCCCTCCCCAGGTTTGTTTGCATCTCTCCCCCGACGCTTTCCCCAGCCCTCCCGCTGGGCCTGCAGCTGAAGCTCAGCCCTTCCGCCTGCCCCCTGCGGAAGAACGGGGACTTTTCAGGAGGCAGCTCCGCAGGAGGTGCTTTTTTGCAAAGTTTTCTAGGAAATTCCTCCCAGTACCTGGGTAGTTGTTGACTGAACTTCAGCCCGCCCTAGGGAGCGGGAGGAGGAGGCAGGGGAAGGTGCTGTTGGCAAGCTGATGGGAGAAGCAGAGGGAGGAAAGCGCGGTGGGAAGGTAGGTGCTGTTGTAGGTCTATAACGCTCCCCCAAAGCCTTGTGCTTCTTTAGTGTGCTCAAGCAGAAGGGTTAGGAGCTGCTCCTTCCACCCTGGGACATGCAGCAGCTTCCCAAGCCTCTTTTTCTGCCTTAAACAGTGGAGCACTCCAACCTCTGGGCAACAGTAATAATAATAACAATAAAACCGTATGACCTGGTTTGTGCACACCAAGGTGGACTTCTCTCTCCATCTTAGTCCAGTTTTTGCTGTCCCCAAATAGTGCCATTAATGCCAGATGCTGCAGGGCTTTTCCTGGTCTCCTGGTGAGCCCCCAGGTGGGAACAGGGCAGCTCATCACACGCTGACCTGAAAAGAAAGAAGGACTGTTAAATCCCAGTGCTCATCTCCCCTCCATCCTCCCAGCTCCGGGGCTGTCCCCAGGCGTGCAGCAGGGTCCCAGCATCTCTCAGCAGGTATCCCTGCTCTCACCCTCGGGGACCCATTAGCATTTCCATCGTGCTCGTTCCATCTCCTCCTCTTGCTTCCGCACCTTGCCTGGCTGAGATGGCAGCGTGGGGCTGTTCCTCTGTGAGCCAGCCTGACACCTCCATCCTCCGCTGTCCCCATGCCTCCCACGTGGTTCTTTCCGACTATTTTAAGGACTAATGCGAAGTCCTGGCTTGATAGCCTGGAGGACTAAAGACCTTTTGTCAACAGAGCAGATATAGAAGACAAGCTGCTGCGAGATTCCTCAGAGCAAAATGATCTTGATAAATTGGAGAAATGGCCTGAAATCAATACACTGAAATTCAATAAAGTCAAGTGCAAAGTGTTTCACTTAGGAAGGCGATATCAAAATTGCAGATATAAGACGGGGAAGAACTGGTAAGCCAGCAGGAGAGCGGCCAAGGCTCGAGCAGCGGAGTAGCCCTCAAACCGAGCGGCAGACAATAACCTGATGCTTTAGGAAAGGAAAGAAAAGGCACATCTTGCCTGCAGATGTATTAATAGTTTCAGGTGGAAGACAGCAAGGTAATTTATTTGGCTCTATTTAGTGCTAGTGAGGCATCAGCTGGAGACATATATCTCCAGGTTTGGGCATCGCAACTTTAAGAGAGACTCAGACAAATTGAGGGAGTTCAGAGAGTTTGGAAAACATGCCCCAGGAAGATGGACTGAAGGAGCTGGGTTTGTGCTCCAGGACAGAGACGACTGAAGGCGGGGGGATGCGTAACATTCATCCAGTGTGGAAAAGGCAGTTATAAAAATGACAGTGATCAATTGGTCGAGGGTTGGACAAGCTGTAATAGGCTTAAACTGCAGCCAAGAGGCCTTGGGTTAGATGCTCAGGAAAAGCTTCCTAAGAGCAAGGTTGGCTGAGAGCTGGTGCAGGCTGGAAAGGACGTGCGGGAGCCCTGTCCCCTGGAAGGCTTCAACAGCCAACTGAAGAAACATCTGCATGGAGGTCACCTCCATGCAAGTCCCACTCTCTCTCCCACCACAGGGATGAGGTTTCACCAGCACACCAAGCAGGATTAGCCATGTCCTTGGGGTTACCAAGCTGAGACAAGAAATTCGTTGTGTCATGGCCAACCTCCCAGTGCCCGCAGGGGTTATGTCCCCGGTATGCCCAATTCATCCCACCCACCTAGGCTCCCCCTGGCTGTGTCCCTCACACACATGGGCAGGATGCTCCCAGCCACATTTCTGCTCCAGGTTTCTTCTGCTGTCAGACCACAATTTCATTTCTGTCCATCGTGGAGATACCTGAAGAGCCTATTCAGGGTCTAAGATTGGGGAAGAAGATGGAAACGAGCATGACTTTGTAGTGAACAAATTACCAGTTTGAGTTGTTCCTGTATCTGTACCATCTGAGGAGGGTCTGCACCACCTATCCCTCTGATGTGGCTGTGGTGATTCCATGCCTGGTCATGCTGAAACCTTTAGGATTTGGCTCTCATGACCAGGGGCACCTAGATATATCTACATACCCATTAAATTCATCCACTCCGCTGTTTGACTTACACCACAAGCTGGAAAAGCCAATAAAAGGAACCAGAGTGTCTCCAGGGATGAAAAAGAAAGCCAGGTGTCTCCAAGGATGCTTTGCTGTTTGGACCGGCCACACATCCCCATGGCCTCAGCCCCACTGACTCGGTTTTCAGCCATTTGGTGGCTAGTTGCAGCCCTCCTCCAGATCAATCCCTCTCCATTGCATTTTTTGATCATAATTAATGTTTGCTGTGTAATTACATTGATTTTTTAATGTGCTCTGAGAGATGAGGGAAATTCATAGCCCGAACGCGTGAGCGAGGGAGGGGGCGTGACATTGAAGCTAGCTAGGGGAGAGCAGGGGGGGCTGCACTGGGGATGTGCAGGGAGGGGATGTGCTCAAATACCCCACGTTACATGGAGTAACAAAGGACTACAAAAAGGGCTAGACATGGAAATGTTTGCACTGCCGCTCCTTTATTCCCTGGCCAAACCTCTCTGCCGGACTCTGCTTTCTACCTGCCAGCCCTGGCAAAGCCCAGGGACGGTTGGTTGCCCGCAGCCCCGGCAGCCCTGTTTCCACTACTGAGCTCAGCAGGGAACAGGATTTTATTTATTTACCGAGTCACAGTGGGAAGAGGGATTTCAGGGCAGCCTGAGCTTCCCAAAGCTGTGAGGAGCGGATAAAACCTCCTCCAGCTTTGTGGAAGGAGGCTCCTGCAAGTAAGAAACCTCAGCCTGGGCACAGCCGGAGCTGTGTCCCCCCTGCTCCTCGCCCACTCATGCTACCAGCAGCTTTGTCATGAGTGTGTATAGATGTAAGAGGCACCTGTAAGCCTCCCAGGCTGCTTTGTGCTTGCTGAACAGCCAAACTCTTATAGCCGGCACCTGCGCAGCAAGCCCCAGGAGATGCTGCAGGGAGGCAGCCTGTCAAAACCATGAGGATTTGGGTGGCAGCACCAGCAATGAGCTTAAGGATCCTCTTACTCATAGCAAAAACTACCCGGGAGGTGTTGGGGCTCCAGACCTCACGAGGAATCATAGAATCACAAAATGGTTTAGCTTGGAAGGGACCTTAAAGACCATCCAGTGCCACCCTCCTGCCCTGGGCAGGGACACCTCCCCCCAGCCCAGGTTGCTCCAAGCCCCGTCCAACCTGGCCTTGAACACCTCCAGGGATGGGGCAGCCACAGCTTCTCGGGGCAACCTGCCCCAGGGGCTCACCACCCTCAGAGTGAAACATTTCTTCCTAATATCTAATCTAAATCTCCCCTCTTCCAGTTTGAAGCCATTCCCCCTCGTCCTATCACTCCATGCCCTTGGAAAAAGTCTCTCTCCAGCCTTCTTGTAGGCACCCTTCAGATACTGGAAGGGGCTCTAAGGTCTCCCTGGAGCCTTTTCTTCTCCAGGCTGAACACCTCCAGCTCTCTCAGCCTGAAGGAGAAGGATTCTGGGCTTTTGGCCATCCAGGGGTGTTTACTGCCTTCTGCATTTGCTGTGGCAAGGTCCACAGCTGGCAGGCTTGCTGTGCCAGCGCTGCAGCAGCTCCCCATGCTTTGTGCGGCAGCGCGGGTGGTGACATCTCCCAGCCCGCACCTTGGACTCAACAAATACCAGAGCGGTAGGTCACTGCTGGCGGCACACGCTGCTGTAAAGGAGGAGGATGAGCCTTGCCCATTGCCCTCACCAGAGAGGCAGCTCTTGGGCTAGAGCTGGGGGCAGCCACAAGGTGGGTGCCCGGCAAGGACTGGGATGCAATCACTGCCCACAGCGCTGATGGAAAGGCCAAATCCCCTCTGCACCTCCCCTGACCATAACACCAGAGCTGGGGCAGCAGCCCGGCTTTCCACGAGAGTGCCAGCGGGCGTTTCTTCAGAAGAGGCATTACAAACTCATCACCTGCTCATCGCCAAGCTTTCCCCTTGTTAGAAGGGATGTCTCTCATATTTTTTTTCACGGCATCTTGTTTTGCATCGCCTGTTAATTACGTGCCCTCCAAGGATCGTTCTTGCCTGAGCAGTTCAGAGGAGGCCACGTAGCGCCGGCTCAGCGTTGCCCAGATGAGAACGCTGTGACAATCACTGCTGAAAAGCAGCCTTGTTGCTCACAGGTGTTATTAAGCAGCCACAGATGTTATACATTTTTTCAATTAAAAACCCATAAATTAAAAAAAATAATGAGGCAAGCGCTATGCTCGGCAGAGACAAAGGAGGAAGCCGTCAGCGGCATTGTGCTGGGCACGCTCGCCGCTCTGGGCGGCAAAATGCTCAGCTGGTCAAACAATGCGGCGGCAGAACATCTGCGGGGACTTTGTGTTACCGCGCTGGTGCGAGGAACATTTGATTCCTGCATTGGCGAGGGGCCTTCGGTCCCGCTGCTCCCCCCTCTCCCTGGCTGGCCTTGGGGAGAGGTAGGACCAGTCCAGGAGCTGCGGCCGTTGGCGGCTGCTCCTCGCGTTTGGGTGGATGGTGCGGGAATTGGAAATTAGCCCTTTAAGGAGGCCGCGAGCCCGTTGGTGTAACAAAAGTTTTGTCTTCAGGGTTTGAGAGCTTTAGTGCATGGAGGTGGCTCTTCCTTCTGTGTTGTGTGCGTGCCCTAAATGCAATTATTTGGCTCCTACCATGTCTGATATTATTATTGTTCTTGCTATCTTTGGTACTTTTATGGCCCCATCACCATAGTAACTGAGCATCTCAAAACCCTGTGAGGAGGGAATAATATTATTCCCATTGTAGAGTT
Source organism: Himantopus leucocephalus (assembly GCA_003993805.1). Taxonomy (NCBI): domain Eukaryota; kingdom Metazoa; phylum Chordata; class Aves; order Charadriiformes; family Recurvirostridae; genus Himantopus; species Himantopus leucocephalus. Next base: position 5,337,949 of record RSEF01000014.1, read on the forward strand.
GGGGGAAGTGAACAACAGCAAGGCGCAGAGCTGGAGACGCAGGGGGACTTGGGCCAGTCCGTCCATGGCCAGCGACTTGGGGGTCATACTCTGCTACTTCCAATTTTAAGCAGTCACCCTAACTCTTCCTGGGCAGCCCCAGGCCACGTTTCCATCCCACTTCTCTTCCTCCTGTCCTGAGTTAGCTAAATAACAGCCTCCCACCCGGAGCTGCTCCCTCCTGGGGTCTCCCTTGCTGCCCACCCGCCCTGTGGACCACCAGCCGACGGGCACTGCCTGAGGCAGGGGAAGCGTTGGTTTGCTCTGCTGAGGACCTTTCATTTTGCACAGACTATTTGAATGCATCTCAGGCCAGCCTCTGCTCAAACGCATCTTTAAATATTGAATGAAAAATGGAGTAGCGTCAGAGCGAGACATGCCAGACTTTCTTCATCCCTGACCTATTCCAGACTAATTTCCACCCTGGGGGTTTAGCCATTTTTCCTGAGAGACAGCTGATAGACATTCAGAAAGAGGGATTTGAAACAAAGTCTTCTGCAGCACAAGTAAATGATTCAACAGGTAAGGATAAGCTAATGTCGTGGCCAAAAGCCTGACCTGGATGTCCACGTACCTGCCTCTGGCCAGGCTCTTCTCCCCTTCCCTGAGCACCTTCTCCTGGTGGGATGAGGCTGCTCCCTCCCTGGCTTCCCGCCCCGCCAGCTCCCGGCGTTGCCATCACGTTCCCCGAGACGCCGGCTCCTCGCTGCCTTCCCTGCCGCGGGTTGTTCTGGAATAAAACAGTCTTCAATTATTCGTCTCCCTTTTTTTTCCCTTTTGTGCAATATATCATTTTTTAATTAAAAAAATGCCTCGTGGAAGTGTAACGGGCTATTAAATGTTTTGGTCCATAATTAACATCAAACCCCTGACTTAAAATCTTTATGGATTGAGTGAGCTCCATTAGCTGCTACATGAATAACACTGCGCAACTCTTGGAGGCCCGCGGGGTTCAAATCACCCCGTTTCCCCTGAGAAGGGGGGGGGGGGGAAAAAGAAGGTCCTCGCTGGGGACTCACTGCTCCTCTCCCTGCAGCCACCGCATGGTGGGCTACCCTGGGGTGAGCAAACCTCCCCCCGCAACCTCCCGGGAGGGATATCAGAGCCCCGTGACAGCGGGGACTCCCATCGCTTTGCGCGGGGGAAGGCAGGATGCGACCCTGGAGGAAAGTTATCTCCCCGCACACATCGCTCCCTGGTAAATACAGCGGCGGCGGGAGCGGCAGGGCAAAGATAACACCGTGCTATCTCTTGGGATCGGTGCGGTGGCAGCGAACCCCCGTGGGCAGTGACAGGCGCAGCTGATGGGGTGTTCTTGCAAGCAGGCGGGAGCGGGCATGAGTTATCGGGGACTTGCGCCACATTTCCCGCCCTCCTCCCCAGCTCCCGAGGGAAGGACGGGAGCTGGCAGGTTGCCTTGTGGTTGTAAGCTCATGCCGGCAGGTTGGAGGCAAATCCCATGCACGGGGAAGACAGCAGGGTCCTGTGTGTTGTCCCTGCAGCGCGAACCCAATGGGCACCACATGGGTTGTGCCAGAGCCGGCCCAGTGCAAGCTGCTCCCTGCCTCCAGCCCGGGTGTAGGGCGCCCAAAATGCAGGTTTGGGGCTGCCCGGCTTCAGAGGGTCATTGACCATCATTACTGATGCGTGTCCCAGGCACAGGCTTGCCGCCTTCTCCAGAGGACTTGGGGGTTGAGGAGGTTTGAATCCCCATGATTCAAATGATGATTCTCAGCATTTGCTATAATTAATTAATTGCATTTCATACCCCTGGATCGCCGTCCGGTGTTGGCTCTTGGCAGCAGTGACGCATCTGTTTGGGCTGCTGGCAAATTTCAAGCATTCCCACCCATACTTTAAGTTGGAAATAACATTGGAGCTGAAGTACTGGTCTTTGATGCTGCTGGATTATGGATGACCAGCTCTTGTTTGAGCTGATGAATGCAGCTGCCACCTTGCCAATTTATGGTATTATTCCTTCTAGGCATCTCCACTGGCACGTTCATTATGGCCATTGGACACAAATTGACTCACTTCTGCATTCTTGGCTTTCTAAATGAAGCTGGAGTTAGGAGATACTGGTGTTCCCGTTAGGTTTTCACTGTGTACTTAGCTATTAGCCTGCTCTTGCTAAGCAGCTCTGGACTGTCTTCTGGGCTTTGCTTGTTCATGGATTGAGCTGTCAGTTCAGAAAGCCGTGGCCATATTTCATCGACTGGCTGTCACTCAAACACCTCGTAGCAGGAAGGACATCAGAAGCAGACGCTCTCTAAGGTAGGAGAAGGTGGTCAACTTTCAGCACTCTTCTGTTTTTCCCTTGAGCCTAAAATGAATTTTTCCTTGAAGTAAAGGAGACTTGGTCCACCTGGGACAGGATCCCGCTGCAGTCCCCAGTGCTCCACTGGTGTGGCAGCTTGGCCATCCTCTGTGACCCATCTTCTCCTTCCAGCTCCAGGTCTTTGATGAGGAGGAGAGCCTGAGGACAAAGGCTCTAGCCCTGTGGAGGAGACACTCATCTCTCAAGCAAGAGCTGCCTGGGACAGCACCGCCTTGTGAACATGAACAGGCAAGCTGTGCTGCCGTCGTGCCCAGAAGCCAGCCTGCACCACAGGCACAAATAAGGTGGTCGCAGTGTGGGAAAAGAAAGGCAGAAACAGGCTTAACCACAGGCGATGTTAAAATTGGTCCAAGTCCCGGTGTGGCCCTGTTGTGGTGTGAGAGGGAGCTGGGACCATCTTCCCCTGGGCAGGGCTTGCCTGTCCCAGAGCATCCTGGGGTGAACCAAACTGATATTTTAATAAGCTAAGTATTAGTCGCATCCCCAGTCCCCTCCTTGAGAACGACGCTGGGCAGTGAGGCTGAAAATTAATCGCTTACAGGGGTTTGAATTTTTTTCGTTATTTCTTACTTTTTCTTCTGGTTTTTTTTTTTTTGATTCTCATCTCAGCTGTACTAAGCTTTAAGTCAACAGAGGATGGGATACACAGCAGGGAGTCTGTCGGCTCCCTTCTGCTCTCCTCCACTTCACCAGCCCCAGCTCTGCAGGTCAGCAGCAAGGTTTGCTGCCCATAGCCGAGAGCCTGCGGAGAAAACAAAGCCGGGGGAGAGTCCAGTTTCTGCATCTTTGTTTTCAACCCTGCCCAGGAGTGGTAGAAACTCAAACAGGCACTGCTTCAAGCAAGCTAGCTTCTGCTGAGTCAGCTCCATTTAAAACTTGGCCTTTCCAAAAAACCGCAACTCTCAGAAACCCCGGCCAAGATTTTATGGGTAAATATAAAATGAATTAGGAGGCAGGTTTAAAATAAAGGATTGCTCTTGGAATCCAGGGGTAATAATAATTTCTCCTGAGAACACAGAATCTCTTAATCTTTACCCCAAAGGTGCACGCTCAGCAGCGCGGCAGAGGCGCTGCTGAGTGGAAGTGGACTGAGCGGCTCTTGGACACCTTGGTGGATCCCATGTGGCGGCCGTTGGCTCACCGGCTGCTGCCCAGCGTGGGCACATCTGGGTTGGAAGGAGCCCTTTTTTTTTTTGTCTCCTTTTTGCCTTTCTGGTAGCAACAATCCTCCGAGCTGGCTGAAAAACATCTCAAGGGAAGTCTATTCAGTCAGAAACTGGTGATTCAACTCCACCTAATTGTTTGGAGGGGAGACATTGATTTCATTGATGTTTTCAGCAAGGACGTTATCAAACAAGTTTCATTTGGACGGTGTCATTTCAGCTTGCCTGTGCGGCGTGGCTGGGATGCTCTGCTTTGTTTCTGTTGCAATAGAGCGACTGAAAGAGATGGGGGGAAAAAGATGCATTTTGAAATATTTCTTTACTGCAAGAAAAATAACCCAAGAAGTTGACTTGTGCCCCCAATCTGCCACAAAATCAAACTTTGCTATCTTGGAAGTTCTCACAAGCCGAAGTGTCTGGGATGCATCCAGCGAGCTGTAGCGATGGCTGCAGGACCGCCTCACTTTGGGCAAACCAGGAGCACCAGACCTCACGTTGAAGGCACCATAGGGACGTGGAGGGGGTGCAGTCCTGCCCCAGTACATCCTCCCTCCCCGTGGAAAGCCTGAGAGATGTTTGCCAACCTGTCCCCAAACAGTGCGTATTTGTAGTGACAGAGCCCCTCCACCTCCCAGGTAACCCACTGCCATTCTCCGCGAGCCGTTTTTGTCCTGATGTCTAACCTGATTTCTCTTGCTGTAATTTAAGCCGATTATTTCTTGTCCTGTCCACCATGGACATAAAGAACAGATTATTCTCTTCCCCTTGGCAGCATCCTTTTAAGCACTTGAAGACTGTTATCACATCTCTTCTTCCATCATCTCTTTTAGGCTAAATAACCCAGTTCTTTCAATCTTTCTTTGTAGGTCATGTCTTGTAGACCTCTGATCATTCTGTTTCCTCCGTGCTGCCTGCAGCAGCGCCACCTTCTTTTTGATATGGGCTGCCAATACCAGAATCTACTCTAGTATAGACCTCACCAGCCCCGAATGGACGAGAAAGATGATTTTGTGAGTCTTGTAGGCCATGCTGCAGCTTGTATATCCCAGGGCACTGTCTGCCTCTTGATGTGACACTGATACCTCACGTTCGGCTCATGACCCACTAAAATTCATAGACCTTTTTCTGGGGAACTGCTGCTGAGTGTTTATAGGTTTGGTGTTTCCCCTGGGCTTTTGAGGTGAATTGCAAAAGGCAGGAATGAAGTATCCTGAATGAAGGGTGCATTCTCTTGTACTTGTCGGTCTCCTCCAGGTCCTGATTTTGGTGTGTTCATGTATTCCAAGTACTCTTTTGGTCAGGCTTTTGACTAGGCCGTGTGATACCTGGGTTGGATGCTATTCACTCCATGCTGAAGAGGCTTTATCGATGATTGTTTCAGTTCCTGGCTCCCTTTGCCTCATAATTTCTAGTGCTTTATCTCTTTCATGCATGTCCTTTCACAGTCTAAGACATGCTTGTATTTAACACTGGTTAATCAGCATTTTATGCAAAAAAGATGAGATTTGTAATTTTCTGCGGTCCACAGGGCACTAAAAAGCAGACCAGAATGGCCTGTTTCCCATCCCCCAGGAGCTGTATGTTTAGAGGGAGCTGGGCAGTTTTCCATGACTTGATTTTTTTTCCTTAGAAACTGGAGGAAAGCTGAAGGTTGGTCCCCGGGGCTCAGAGCTAAAGGCACTCAACATGGGGACTCCAGAGAGTCCCAGGGGAAGCGCTTCCACCACCCAGCCATGGAGTCAGTCTCTTGCACCCAATGAATACTTAAATCATTTACGCAACGTGAAAAAAACACAGCCCCAGGGATGGGGCAGGACTGATGACGTTGCTCAATGAGACAAGGGGAAGGAAACCCCCATGCTCCAGGTGAGCGTCTGAGCCTGTGCCAGAGCTGACCTGTCAACAGATCTATCTGATTCCCTGTCCTCCTCCCCTGGGATTATCCCAGCATCAGCTTTGTTCTCCTGCAGGCAGCAGTGCTGGAAATCCCAGCCATGGGGAAAGTCTCGAGGGGAGAGAAATGCAGGTCACTGCTGGGACAGACTCTCCAGGCAAGAGAGCGCACGCAAAGGTACTTGGGTTATGATAGTAATTAATGTGGACATTGCTGGTAATGGCACAACCGGTGCACGGAGGCAGGAAATGAACCCCATCAATTTTTAAGATGTAAGCTGTTTCGCGGGGCAGCTGCAGAGACGGGAACGACTGGACCTTGGTTTGCCAGGCAGCCCCTGCCCACAGCCGGCAGCTGGCAGAGGGGTGGAACGTGCTCCTCCTGTGCCGTGGGATGGACCTGTCCGGCTGGAAATGGTCCCAGTTCAGCGAGTGTCTCAGCAAAACTGTGGGTGACAGTGAGATCTTCAGCAATTCAATCAGAAGGTACCTTTACATGATGACGGTTTACAATGAGGGTCTCTGTGCTGCTGGTTGCGGCTCTTCAGTCCATGCTTGCGATGGGCCCGATTCAGCAAAGCACGTTTGGCTGCAGGTGAGGGCATTTCCACACCAAACCCTTCTCATGCAGTGGAAGAACCCCTTTTTGGCTAGGACCTGAGGGGTATTTCCAGTATTGGGGAAACCGCCCTTTTCCCGCTGAAAACCAAGCGTCTTTTGTCCCCAGTTCCCGCAGAGTCAGGACAGAGACTGTCGCAGAGCGGGTGTTTTTATGGACTGGCTGCTCTCTGCCTTCGCAGTTCTAATTACATTGTATATTTTGGAAATAAAAATGTCCTTTTTGACGATATCGGTCAGGAAAGCTCTCCAGCATTTCCAAGTACAGAGAGGAGGAGAGGCAAGTGATCAAAGGCAGGCTGTAATGAGCTATCGGAGGCAAGCCCAAGGGCACCGGGGGCAGAAGGGCCATCGTCACACTGGCTGGTGATGCTCAGCCGGCTCCCCGCTCCCGCACGCTCCCCTGTCCCCGTCAATGTAGCTGAGCGATTGGGTCTGCACACCCTAAACACACACTGATGGAGAGAGACAGTCCCTGCCGTGTGGGCACCATGGTTTAAATACACACGGTGGAGGGGAGGGATGCTTACCTCATTTTAGGAATGGGTCAGAGATATGCCAAGACTCTGCTCTCCGCAGGGGCGAAAGCGTCTAGTTGCTCTTGAAGAGCTGCAAGCACTTCTGGGAGAGGCACCATCTTTGCAGCAGGCGGAGTTCTAGGGCACTGATGAGTGGAAATCTAGGGCATCAAAGAGCAGGGATCTGGGTAACCAAGGAGAAGAGATCTAGGACGTGCAGGAGCAGAGATGTAGGTAATCAAGGAGCGGCGATCTAGGGCATCAAAGAGCAGAGCTCTGGATAATCAAGGAGCAGCGATCTAGGGCGTGGAGGAGCAGAGGTCTAGGTAATCAAGGAGTAATGGTCCAAGGCATCAAGGAGGGTTGCTCTAGGGCATCAAGGAGCGGAGCTCTGGGGCACTGAGGAGTGAGACACAATCGGTCGCACAGGGATGCTCCCAGAGCCGCGGCGTCGCTCCCGGGCTCACAGCCTGATGCCGAGGGTCATGCGGGAAGGCAGAGGTGGGACTGATGCCCGGCCCGGGGTGCTGGGCGCAGCCCTGACCAACCTTTCATAGCCCAGGAGAGAGGGACACACACTTCCACAGGAATCTCCGCGAAGCACAGTAAGCTCACGGGGCTGTTCAGGACAGCCGAGCCTCGACTGGCAGCTACGGGCTTCTCCAAGGGGGAACCACGGAGTTGCTTCAGCCAGCGGGAAGGAGCCTGCCTCCACGTCACCGGCAGCAGAAACATGGGCTGTCTGAAAAATAGAGTCACGTTAACAGTTATTGATCTATAACTTTTAACCAATTTCTTTTTTACAATATTGGATTGCGTCCTAATTTTAGCTTTTTATGTTCGGCACTAGGCAAACTCCACTCCATCAGCAAAAAACAGCCCCTGTGGGCCAATCTGCGCCTTCCATTGAGCTGAATGATAGAGGACTGGAACAATATTTTTCGACAGATCAGTTCCTGTTCAGGGTAGCGGTCGCCATTATGCAAATGGAGCTATAAGAAGTTTAAAAGTCTGGAACCATCATATTTCTTTATTTCATTAACATCAACGCGAGCGGGTGAGTTAATACAACAGAGTGATCCCATTCCAGGGCTTGCACAAAACAGTCCCCCCATCATTTAACAAGGCCGGTGATTTGCCTTAATGGGTGCTCCCAGCAGCTGTGCTGGGGGCACTGAGGCATTTTTCGCAGCATGCAGCGGGGCCAGGGGTGGGTGACAAATGTCCCTGAGCAGATTAGCGCGCAGGAATCCCCTGCCCGAGCTGGCAGATGGCTGGGAGGGCTCTGCTCGTGGCAGCAGGCAGGATGGCAGCAGACACCCAGGAGGATGAGGGGGACAAGTAGGGGATCAGTTTCAAGGGCCTGATTTCCCTCTGTCTCCTTGGGGATTTTGCTCACCCTCAGAGCACCAACACAACATTTCTTACCTGGTGTCCTCACCCCTAATTCACTGCATGGGCCAGGAGAAGTTGCTCGGGCAGAGATGCTCCGGTGCGCACAGAGACATAGGCACACTGGATTCAGATTTACGGGCGAAGAGAGCAGCGTTAACGCCTTCTCCTCCTGCTCCAGTGCTGGACACACACATTTTCGCAGCACAACAACAGTATGAGGAGCTGAGGACTGATATAACACAGGCATGATGTTATAGGGCAGAGATTTGTGCTCCAGCACATGCCCTGGTGCCCAGGTGGCGGCCATCCCTCCTCCTCCTCCATCATACCACCATTGCATCAGCATCACCACAGACCTTCACAGTCACCTCTATCCTCCCACGTATCCCCCCCACCTCCACCCCACCAAGGCAGAGATACATTCACTAAAAGAGAGATGCAGAAAGACACACATCCCTCTTTGCGGCCCCGTTCAGCTGAGGGTATTAGCAACCAGCTCCTCTTTCCACGCAGAAAACTGCTACACAGCGCGATCATGCCAGCAAGGAAATTATGGAGTCCTGGGACTCAGCCCTTGCATTGATGTCTGAGGGAAGGGAGTGGGTGATACCTGGCTGTCCACAAAAGTCAGCCCACCCTCTGGGGTCCATCAACCCCATGAGAAGCTGACTCTCTTTCCTGTACCGTACACCTCTTCCAGCCATATAACTCACACAAAAGAGAGACAGACGTGCACACTCACACATACGTATGTATTTGCAGAGATCTGGAAAATAAAGATCACAGCGTGCCACACTAACGGATCCCACCACTATAATAGCTCCATTATAAATGGCAATGTCTCAGAGCATTACTGCTAAAGACTCTACCTTTTAGTGTTGAAACTTTTAATTGATTTTAAAATACACAATCAATCACAGTTAATCAAGGAATCATGAAGAAGCTATCGTACGCAAATACACAAAGACAGCATATAAACCACAATTAATGACCACTTAAACAATGGTAGGAATGAAAATAGGATTATTTATTAGTGTTTATGAACAGTAATGGATAAAGTAATGAAGCGGTAGTATGGGGGTGTGGTAGAAGCCAAAATTTGTGATATTGAACACCAAGCGGCAATAAGTGACTTTTCAGTGAACGGGTCAATGACACAATTTAGAGCAATCTTTCCAAAGGAAGCAGATACCGTTTCTCCCTCCTCCAAACACTACCATCGCCTTGCGGTCACTGGTAGAGGTGATCCACCCCAAAGGAAGGTGAGGACCAAGATGAGAGCAATTCCTAGGTTCTCACCACAAACTCAACCTCTGTCCTAGGGCCGGGCTGCAAACCTGCTCCGTGGCAGGGGGACCTGTAGCCCCCTGCCAAAAACGCCTCTGAGCCACCTTTAGCCAAGTGTCCATCCGTAAGCTGCCAGGGAGGCCATCTCTCCTCCCGAGAGGAGAGATACGTACGCCAATGCAGCTGGGCAGCTCTGGCTTTAACATTAAGGACAGTGATTAAAATCCAGCTGGGTGCCCTGTCCCAGCCTTGGAGAGCCGATTCCTCACGTCTCAGGGTGGCACGCAGCCTGACGGGCCAGAAAAGAGTGAGCAAAGCAAGGGTTGGAGGGTATTAAGCCTGTGCCTGAGCCAAGGACGGTGAGCTTGGGCAGCGCAAAGGAGGTGAATTCCATGGAGGCAGCTTGGAGGCCCCCTAAGGTCTGTCCTTGACCACCAGTTCCAGGTGGTCCGTCCAGGATTTAGTACAAAAGACTATTTTGCCTAAGCTGGCTTTATTCACACCCACGTAGTGAGAGACTTGCAAGCCCAGAGCCGTGCACTACCGAGGCACGCACCGGTACAACCCTACCTGTGCTTCCTGCAGACCCATTTCGCTCTTTGCTGTGCTGGCTCGAGATCTTCCCGAGCCTCGTTGCGATGCCTGCTGTCCCCAGGGACAGTCAGCGGCACCGTGATGTGACATTCAGCCAGCGAGCAGTGGCAGAGCTATAATACAGCCCTCGCCTTGCTGCCGTGCACGCAACAGTTTGCAGCTTTGCAACCGGAGCCATTTAGTCTCTCTAAATGAATACGCGGCACCCAGGACCCCACTCCTAGCTGCCTGGCGCAATGGAGAGGCAGTGATGAAGTGACTCTCGGTTTGGAGGAAGGGAGAATCCAGAGGAAACTTTGTCCTCTTGCACCATTCCCTTGAAGGCGAGTGCCGTCTGACCCCAAACCACCACCAGCACATCACCCCACCCTGCGGAAAGTGGGGGACTGGGTGAGTCCCTCTTTCCCTCCTGGGGCAGGAGCATGGGGATATGCTTGTGCACAGACATTCCTGTAGCGAGATGGAGGTCTCAAGCTTGACCGGGGACAGCTTTTAGCACTGGACTTAAACTTCTATTAGTCATCTCAGATCACAACCTTACTGCACTGTCAAGGTTTGAGGTCTGAAAAGGAGCTGACGGCAGGTCAGACCCCATAACCACGTCTTCCCTGGGGTTTTGGGGTGGGGCTGAGGATGCTGCAGCCCCTCACTGCAAACCCTGCCCGCCAGCAGCCTCCCCCCCCACCGCCAAGTCCTTGGGCTCGCTCACACGGATCAACACCTTCCTCTCCTTTACAGTCTCTTTTATTGCCTTGCAAGTTGGCCCCAGGTTGTTTTATCACACCATAGCACATAATACAAATGAAAAACAAAGGGGAAAAGTTTGAATCATTTTTTTAATATATTCATCCCTGTGCAGGGGAACAATGATCCATCTGATTAAATCCGCATGCTGGAGTTTATTAAACCAGGTTGGCCTCTCGCTTTCTCTCTCCTTTAGGCAGGGACAAGCTCATTAAAATGAACATGCTCTGCTCCCTCCCTGTTGCAATCCCGCTTCACACCGTCTCTGTGCTGCCGCTATCTTGTAGGCATCGCCAGGAGCTGATGAATAGGGCTCTGCAATCCAGTTTTCTCTGGCAGCAGCACAGCAGCCGCACCTTGGTGTGGCTTTTTGGCAAAGGGTAGGAGATGCCTTCAGCCTTCCAGCGCCTCGTGGCTGCCATGAGCGTGGGCCCAAGAGGGCGTAGGAAAAGGCCCATTAAAGTTGGAGGGAGCTGGGAGGGCAGGGACTGACCACCTCGCTTTAGCCCTGCCCCAGCACCTGATGTGTCGCTTACCTCCTCGTGGGCTCCGTTTCTCATCTGTAAAATGGGTTTGATGGTCACTGCTTCCCCATTAGGATAATTAATGGCTATAAAGCGCTTTGGATCCTGCGCTAAGAATAAACCCATCGGTAATGCCAAGGTGACGAGTGGGCATCTGAGTTTCTCCCCTGGGACCATCTCCCTGCACAGGCTCCCTGAGTCTGCCGGCAGCTGCCCGCCCTGCAGCCCCCACTCTCCTTGGGCTGCCCCAGGAGGGTCCCCAGCCCACCCAGCCACCCTCGCTGGGGAGGCATTTCCAGTAGGCCAGTATTTGCTGCCGCTCCTCTTCCTCCTCGGCAGCCCTTCAGATGCAACCTAAGGCTGTTACACCCTGGCAATAACAGTGGCTTAGGCCATATAATCCCTCCTTTACTTGACTTTGGGTTATTTTGAGCAGGAGATTAAAGGAGATTATCTGCATCACCTGAGATGCTGCACTTTCTATCTCTACCCCCTTTCCTCCATCGCCGGGGCTCACCCGGTCCCAGGCAACAAAACCCCTCCCTCCTTCCCCTGTCCTCCACCACACTCTCATCTTCGGGCAGCTGCCTGGCTGCAGGGTGCTGCCACGAGGTGGTCCATCATCAGCCTTGTTCCCTGGACCCAGCGTCTCACCTGGCCACCCACATGTCCCACACACACCTGCATACTGGGCCGAGCCCAGAGATGCTCCAGTGGGGGAACGGGAAGGGAGGGCTCCCCAGCAGCGCACCGTGGCACTAGTTGGGATTAGCGCTTCAGTGGGCTTCTCCTTGAAAAGGAGGCGGTGGCAGAGAGGATAAGGAAAGTCCTCCTTTGGGCACTGGGAGCTTGTGGCAGGGTGTGCTGGGTTCAGGAGCACCCACTTGTCTCCACAGCCAGAGGATGGAAAAGGATTCCCTGTTTGGAGCATTCCACACTATAAAAAAAAATTAAATAATCACAACTCAGGAAAAGCAGTGACAAATGTCTGTTTCGTGCCCAAGGAGGAATCCCCATGGCCTGGCAGCACCCAGCCACGGGCATTGCCTGGCTGGGGCACGGCGCTCCTTCCCATGCTCTGGGGGCCACGTGCTGCTCTCCAGCTCACTTCAGCTTGGATTTAGCAAAGCACTTAAAGTGCTGGTTTGAATTCCTCCCAAAGCCTTGCTGAAATCAGCAGCTTTGCTGAATCAAGGTCTAAACAGGCAGAGCTACTAGCAGCGACTAGGAAAGTCAGTTCTCCTTCCTATCCAAGGGAGAGATGCTCAAAAATCCCAGGGATGGGGAGCAGCTATCAAGAAGCAATAGTCCCCCTCAAAAGCAAACAGCCACACGTGGCATCCCACCAGCACACGTGTGACCTGTGCACACATTCACGGCAAGCTCACACCTTCATGGGCTGTTTTTCCTAATTTCAGACTACACCAGGCTAGAATCCATCTGCCACCCTGGAAATTAATAGCAATCATTAAACAAAAAGAGCTGGCAAAAAGAAGCCTGAGGTGAAAAGCAGCTATTTCTGCCAGAAAAAAAATTAAAACTATTTAGACATACAGAAAGTCATTTATTACTGTGAAGTCCTCCCTCCACCTGGGGTTTAAATCTCATTACAGTTTGTCCAAAACAGATGTTACCCTTTTAGCAGTAGATTATTAACGATAAACTCCATTCCTCCAGAGAGGGTGGGTGTTCTGGGTTCACTTGCTTTTTCAACTTGGGTAACCTCCACGTGAAATGTTTGTGAAAAGGACAGGCAATCCAAACCTTGGCAGAGCTCCCCCGCTTCTATTGTCTTGGATGTCAAAGTTTTTCTTTCCACTGTCCACAGCTTTTGGAGGTGTCTGGATGAGCAGGGAAATACAGCAGCCCCGAGGGTGGCCACAGACCCTGCTGAAGAGCAGATATGATGTTGAGGAAGGGCTTTCGTGTGCCACAAGCCCATGCTAACAGACCAACAGCTCCTACTGCTGCTTTTCCTCCAGCAGTTTGGCATTAACCATGGGCAAGAAAAACAGGTTCTCTTGGATGGAGCCTGGCATCTATGTGACCCATTTTTCCAAGCTTCTCTGCTTCCACCCATGCATTTTTGGGTAGAAGGCCAATTGGTTGGGGTTTAGGCTTGCTGACACCATAGAGGACACCCAGTGGTCCCTCACACTTGTGGCTGAGCATCCCCTTTGGGTAAAGATGGGCTTTGCGTATTCCCACAAGTGCACCGGCGTGCTTCAGTGGGAAATCAGCTGGCCTTGAGAGAATCA
>RSEF01000014.1:5351326-5366771 GCA_003993805.1 Himantopus leucocephalus
TGTTCTGTTTAGTTTTAACACAATAAAGGTACCTGCTCAGGAATCTAGGAGCCACATTAACCATACTGTAAACACAATCAAACGAGACATTAATGTCAGCTCCACACGAATACGGCCATCTGGCCGCCCAGCCACCTCCCCGACCATCTCAGGTGGGAGGAAGCGCATCCCCAGAGACTCTACTAAATAGATGCTCTCACGATGCCCCTGGGAGCATGCCTGGGAAGCAGCAAGTACCAGCTATTTTGGGACTGTCAATGGTGAAGCCTGTACCAGCATCTCAGGGCTCCCTCAGAAAACACTTTTTGCTCTCTGTACATTTTTTCCCACACCCCGAGGGAAGCGGCACGAGCTCTGCTGCTGGCCACGTATGTCTGTGAGTGCTCGTTGCTGGAGGAGAGTCGTTCCCTCAGCACAGCACGTCCCAGGCCTTCAGACTCATAACCAAACCCTTCATGGAGCGCTGAGGGACCCAAGGGGAGCCTCAAGTCAGCAGTGTACTCACCTCCCTACAGGTCTGGGGCTACCCTTGGGAGGAGTCTAGTACACATCCATCCCTGTTGTGTCAAAGGCATGGCAGAATAACTGCAGGGTCTGCGCTGGTGGGAGGAAAAGGCTGTAAGTTCATGGCTGAAATTAAGCTGTTAAACAGCAGCTGAGGTGAACAAACACCCACAACCATTTTACGGGCTCTGCCCTCTGCCAGAGGGTACAGTCGCTGCAATCTCGCATCCCTCCACACCTCATGGGCAAATCTGCACCAACCCTTCATCCTCTCACCCCCATCGCAGACCCAGCTGGAGCACAGACCTGCAACATCCAGGCCCACCAAGCCACCACGAGCAGCCTGGGACCACTGGCCCACATCCCTCAGCTCCAGCTCCTCCTAGCACTGCAGGAACCTGGAGGGTGCAGTGGGGCTGAACGCCTTCCCTCCGTGGGGGCCAGCAAACTAAGGTGCTCGTGGCATGGCTGTTTGTTTGTGGCATAGATATTTGACCCATGAGGAGTGTCCTATAAAATTTTAGCAGGAAGGGCAAGTGCGTATTTCCATCGAAACAACAGGCCCACAGCCTGTTGAAGTGTTTTTCTCTAGAAACACGGCATCTGTTTGGGTTAAGAGGTCAGGACATAGGTGGGGTTGCAAATGTTGCAGAGGACCTGTCTTGACCTAGGGAAGGAGAAGAGGGTGCCTCCTCCAAGAGCTGACAAACCCAAGCTCCTCCAGCAGAGCCGTGCTGGGTAAGCTGTGAGTGGAAGGTGGTCATGCTTGGTTTCCTCTGCAATGCTGTTATCCTGAATAAACATTAGATTGGTTTTGGAGAGCTGCCCAGATGATCGTTAACCTTCTCCTGGCCCATGACAGGAAGCCAGCCTGCAGCACTGAGCTAAAATTAGGCCTGTAGGGCACTGGGGCTTGCCAGATATTGCTATAACTGGGCAGAATCCCCCTTCCAAAAGTGGGCAGCCAGAGGGTTCAGCCTTAAGCTGGGCTCCTCGGCTCCAGAGGAAAATAGCTAGATCGTTAAAATCACAAAGTAACTTAGGTTGGAAGAGACGGCTGGAAGTCTTCTCCAACCAGAGAAGCAGGACCAACTTCAACGCTGAACAAGGCAGTACGAGGTTAGCAGACGTGTTTGCTTACAGCAGAGCCATAGCGATTCCTCTGTGCAGGACACTTGCTGATGAAAAGGTTAATTTCTTTTTGCCTACTGGGAGATCACAGCAGACCATTGCCATGAAGTTCTAACGTGCTGTATTATTTTCTTGTCCATCTGCCACTCGGCAGTACAGTCCACCTAGAAACTGTGACGGAGCTGGGCGCTGGCAGGAGACCCACACACTCTAGCTTGAGACCCCCTTGGCAGGGGAAGAGTGGGACAGAGAGGGAAGAGTCCTTTTGAAAACATGACCATAAAAATAAATGAGAGCAAACAACACACTTGCACCTCTGAAAGTAATTTCTAACAAAGCTAACCATGTCATGGATCCACCACTAGATTTCATCCCATATAGAAGTAGATTTTCCTGTCTGGGATGCAAAGGGTTATGCGGGCCTCCTGCAAGAATAAATTAATGAGCGTGAGCAGTAAAACCCTCTTCCAAATAGCAGCGAAGATCTGAGCGAGGATGACAATGCAGCAGAGACAAGACGCAGTTCAGATTGTCAGTGCTGAGGAACACCAGCGCTTCGCTTCCCAGCACGGGGCTGGCTCCCTCCATTCTATCGGTGCTGGAAAAACACACTTTGATCTTCAGCAGTATTTACTGGGGGTGGGTGGGAATAGGAGTCCTGTTTCCACACCAGACCTCTGCTTTCCCCCAGGCTAACGTCAGCATAACCATCCCGTAATGGAGCTGTGATTCAGGCTAATTATTTCTAAGGAAGAACCCCATCAAGTAAATACTGGAAAGGCTTTCTCCCATGGAAACACACTTTTCTTATTACTGCTGTTCTACCTGATCAGAGCTCTTAGTTCTCTACATCCCCTAAAATCTTTTTCCTTTTCACCTTCCTCTAGCCCTGCCCCTCTAATTGCACTCCTTGGCTCTCTGAGGGCTCAACCGCACTGTGACGGGCTGGAGCTGACATTTCGTATCTGCCCGTGATGCTATTTCAGAAGGCTGGTTTAACGCACAGGTAACCCAGCTGGGCTTAAGAGGTTGTTCACCAGGAAGATCATTTATGCATTTACTTAAACTCAGCGGAGAATTTTGCTCAGTGGCCTACAGCACCGTGCAATGGGGTTGTCATCTCGATGGACCCTGGAAGCTAAGCAGCATGAGATGGATGTAAATGACTTCAGACTGCAGCTGAGTCAAAAGCAGAGTATCTGTGTTTCCCGAAATCCCAAGAGCTACCCTGCCTTGAAAATATTGTCATTTCAACCCAGAATTTATTTGGCCATAGAACAAAAAGGTTCTTAAAAATGTTTGTGCGAACAGGCTTGTTTTGGCCATTGCCAGGTGGCAGTGCTGGCCTCAGCCTGGCTGGTGAAGGCACAATGGCTTTGAACTAGGGCTCCCATCAGGCACTACAGCACCCACAAGTTTACAGCTAAATTGGCCTGAATCTCAACTTCCAAGAAAGATCATAGCTTTTCAGCAAAAGGTTTAATTTTGCAGAAAGTGCATTTCCCACCAGAAAAGCATTTTACAGGCAAATTCCCTATGCAACCAGCTGCAGAGCAAGATATCTCCTACGGAACCTGTGTCAGGCAGCAGCAAGGGCTGGCTGTTCAACGGGAAGGCGAGGCAGGAGCCAAGGGTGACCCCATCACGGGGGAGGTTCCCACCCCAACAACAACAGGGTGCATTGACAGTCCCAGGCAAGGCAAGACAAGACATGAACCATATCCAGGGTCCATCCGAGGAGTCCCATCAGGGGCAAACAGAGGTGGCACCAGGGGCAGAAATGGACACAAGTTACGATGTATGTTTGAGGGGTCCATCCGGGAGATGAGCCACCTACCACATAGGCCTGAGGTCTGTCCTGGAAGCAGGACACCAGATGCAGGACACCAGATGCAGGACACCAGATGCAGGCACACCAGCAGCAGAGCTCAGGAAAGGATTAGAAGCCCAGCACTGAGCTTATATGGAGCTCCTGGGTGCGTGGGCAGAGGGTGTGGGTGGAGGCCCCAGGTGAGGCTGGTCAGGATCATTAGTGTCTTCAGGGCCTCCACAACCAGAGGCATTTCAGGTTCCTCAGACTGACATTTGTTTGGCCGCTGGTCTGCAGAAAGTGTCTCATGCCTCCTGCAAAGAGACTGCAAGATGATCCAGCAGTCAGAGAGAATCTGTGGACACCAAAGAGCCATCGCTGTCTTATTTCTATTGACTCGTATTCCCCTTGATAGGAACCACCCAAGGAGAGGAGCATTGGCTCTAGCACCACGTAGAGCCCACGAGTGTCAAGACACCGGTAATAGTAATGCACCAGTACAGAGACCAAGTGTGATAACATCTGTTTGTTTCTCCCAACCTACCCCAGAAAAGTGATCTCTTCCCCATCCCTCCCACCTGGCTACTCATCATCTAGGCTGTGGCCTCCTGAGGTCTCAGTAAAAACTGTCTTGTAGGCAATGCTGGGCAATTCTCTCTCAGCTCCCCTTTACCTCTCTGCTTCATTCCTTCATCATCTCTCTTCAAACCTCAGTGGAAAATATTTCTCTTCTCCCTCGCCTATTTTCTTAAGTAATAAATAATAGCAGGAGAGAGAGTAGAATTGACTGGAGAACTCTATTATCTAACACTGCGAGGCATTTGGGAATAAGGTTGGGATGCACAAAATGCTGCCTAAACCCTGTCTGCGGAGGCAATATTAGTACCGGGGCCTCTGGATATAAAATGAACTTGAATTTTACAGGTCTGGGCATCTTTATTATTCAGTGTGGTTGTGATTCTGACCAGCATCACCCGGCAGGAGGCAGGTAGCAAACACCAGGAATACGAATGAGCAGAAAAACCTGCTTGGAAGCCTCTTTTCCCCACCTGACATACACAGGATGGACGTCAAGCCATTTAGGGGAGACTTCATCACTGATAAATGTTTTCTCTGCCATCTTAGAGCTTCCTCCTCGCATTATTTTACGCATAATGAAGAGCCAAGGTTCATTTTAAAATTTGGTGCCTGTTAGCCAAATTTTCCCTCCCCGCTTCTTTGGGTGATTAAACATTTATCGTTTGTAATGTATCGCTCCCGTTCCGCTATGGCTGTCTTGGGGGGGGTGGGGGGGTGGGGGGGTGGTGTGCTCCTTCGTTTATTGATAAAATGGCCCGAGCGGCTGTGAAAGAGGGTCTAAGAGAAGCTGAAAGCCGTCCAGCTGGAGATGGAGCAGCTAGGGAGAATGAAGTTACGGAGGCGCGGAAATGACAAGGAGAGGAGCACGGTTGTGTGTACGCGTGTATACGCACGCACACACGCGCGGGCACGTTAATCTGGCTCCTTGCCTTCACTCAGCAAATCTAATCCACAGTTCGAAATAACTCATTCAGTAGAATAACAAAATTAGGAATTGAGTGCCAGGAGAGCATATTATTGTATGTGCTGCCCAGCTCGCTCCCCCTCTACCTACCCAGCCCCCACGGCTGCTTTGTTTGCTTCCTTGCAGCTGCTGCTCTGGTTTAATTTACTGAGATGCCATTAGTCGGGAGATGGAAGCAAAAACTTAACCAGCCTGCCTGCACTGGTTTTTGGAGCTTCAGCTTTGCCTTTTCTTTCCCACCTCCCTTGCTGTGGGTTTTCAGCCTGGATGAGGTTTGCTGCTGGCTGCAGCCTCGTGGACATCACGAAATCACAGCGGTCCCTCTTTGCCGCTGGGTTGTTGATGGGGAGCAGGGCTGGAGAAGCAGGGACATGTCGGAGGAGAGGACATCGCAGGTCAGGGCTGAGGATTAGCAGGGCGAAGCCCGGATGCGGGCTCCAGCAGGGATACTGGAGCTCAGAGGCAAGGCGCGGGAGCAGCAAGGAGTGAGGGAGTTGTCGTTGCCCCTTTGCTGGCCTCTGTAAGCCACATAAGCCCGACGTCTTCTCAGCTGGCCAAAGCATACTGCTTTGTGAAAGCAGGAGGACAGGAAAATACAGCAGTGTCTGCAGTGCGCAGGTAACTGTGCAGGAGTGGTATTTCCCGCAAAGTACTGGGTGAGTACCACCGCATCCCCGTGGACGTTGTCACCGACAGCATGGTGCCACAGTTCCAGATATCTCTGACTGAGATTAAATTAATCATTTCAAATCATTGTTGTTGTTATTCCACACCGTCTTCATTCCCCTGAGGGAGGAGAACCCCAAATCTCCACTTTCGTGGTTGTTTCTCACATTAGAGTTGTAGGTGGTTTGTTCCCAGGTTTTCCCTGCGGAGGGTCAGAGGACTGGGAAAAGTGGTGTGCGATTGGGTTACCGGGAGAATAGAACCAGGACAGCTGGGCAAAGACTAATTGGTTAGGCAGGAAGGTTAAAACACGAGGTTTTCTTACTGATTTTTATCCAGTCTGTGGGGAAGAGGCAGGGGGGTCTCTCCCATGCTCTCCAGAGCCACGTCCCAGTCGGAGGTCGGGGACAGCAAAGGCTCCTTGGCCGACCGGCTGCTCTATTGCTAACCTGCAAGGCTCAAGCCCAGGATTTCAGAAGCAGAAATGAACAGAAAAGGGAGATTAGAGGGGAGGTAAAAAGGTAGAAAAGGGAAGAAGGAGAAACCTCCTGGATGTCTGCTGTTACAGGGAGGTGAGTCGGGAAGCACTGCGAGTGCCTCGTTCCCGTCCTGCCTTGCGGGATGCTCGGCGCTGGGCTGATGTCGCAGCGCATGCACGCAGGCGCACACCCCCACGCGCCCGCCTCGGCGTGATGCTGGGAAGGAGGCTTTCAGAAGCCAACAAGATGAACAATTATCCTTTCCATGCAAAGCAACAAGACCCACTTCTCAACTCCCCAGTCATGTCCTGGCAATCTAATAAAAAGGGAGATTAGCCCCTCTTTCCTCTCTTACATCTCCTTAATGCTGTCATTTTATTCACACTTTGCAAAGCAAATAAACCAGCAAATTGCTTGCTTTAATGAGCTGAAATTAAACTCGGGCTGCTGATAAAATGCCTTTTCTGCTTTCTGTTGTTGGGAAGGGCTCGTCTGATAGGCAATGCGCAGGAGAGAAGAGAAAACACACAGCAGGAGCCTCATTGAACGTGTTTGAGTCATTTACCATTGCTCTTCTTCGACACTTCCAATTTGATGAGGGAGGCACGTAGGGGATGAGAAGGCTATAGGGGATCAGCCTGGCAAGGTCTGTCTCTGCTCTTTGCTCACGGGATGGTCCCACTCCACCAGCTAATGCCCTTGGACACGGGCTGCAGCCCACAGCCTCCCCAGGGAGGAGTGACAAAAAACCTCCCCCTGCAAGAAAAAAGCTGGTTTGGCTCTGCAGAGCAGTCCCAAACACAATCTTGCCCAGAGAGGATGGCTGGGTCAGGGTGGGAGTTAGAGGAGACAGAATAAGTGCTTGTTAAAGGGAATATGCCAGCATGCATCACTCCCTGCTGCCTGTGCCGTCTCAGTTCCGCAGGGCCTCCCCTGCCTGCAGGAGGTCCCTGTAATGCTCAAGCCCAGGGAGGAGGGCAGGGAGATGTCCATACCGAGGGCGAGCACTGCGGGGCAGCGGGTGAGGAAAGCACCCTCCACGCCATCCCCATGGGACAACTGGGGCAACCCACTGCTGACAGCTCTGCGGGCCAGGGACTACCCATTGCTGCCCTTCTCCCACACCCTTAGGGACAACGTGCACCCCCGTTGGGTGGCAGGCTGAGGAGCCGGAGAGCAGGCTGGTCCCCATGGCAGAGGAAAGCTGGCATATCTAGAGCCGAGCTTGCAACCAGAGGGAGAGAAATTCTCTACCTGCAGCACAACACATCTGCTGGGGTTCTCATCCCAACAAGAGGAGCTCGAGGCGCTTTCCTTCAGTCTCCCACAACCCCGTGAAGCACTATCTTTATCTCGCGGTACTGGAGAGGAGACTGGAGCGCAGAGAGGTTAATTGAGTTGCCCAGCGCCGGGAGGGATGTAGCAGCAGACGGCTCTCAGCGTGGCACTGCAGCCCCTGCCTCCCCGTCAGCTGGGGACGCAAAGCAGGGCACTCACCTGCAGTGTCCCAGGGACGACGGCCCCTCTTCCCTTCCCCGCTGGCTCCAAGGGCTCAGCTACGCCAAAATGGGCTGCCAGGTCCTGGCAAAGCATTGCAGGGAAGGGACAGCACATCCTTGCAAACGTGCTGCTGCCAGCGCGGCAGGTCCTACTCCCCAAATTGGGGTTACCCGCAGTATCAGTATCGCTGCGGTGATAGAAGGGCTTCAGCTGGAATAGCAATGTAAAAGCACGCTAAAGTCCAGGTTTCTAACCCTGGGAAGGAGGAGACCCGAGATTCAGCTGCCTTGCCCTCAGCCTCCCTTCCACCCAAGCCCCATTTCCAGTAAACTTTTGAAAACCTGGGGGTTTTTTTTTGAGCTTTCTGCCATATGTAGCTGGGACAGGACAGCACCAGGCACCGGGGAGGCAGAGACACCTGCAAGTACCCAGGCAAGGGCCCACAGAAGCATCATCTCAGAGCCAGTACGTCTCACCCACACGTGCCTGCACACCCACCGCAGGCAGTACAGTCCGCAAGAAGGGTGTACCGCATACACTGCCCTCGGCGCGGGCACTCGGTGTCTGGCTGTTGGCTTCCCCTACAGCCTCGTCTCCTCTAGCAGATGGTGGGGCATCTGCCGGAGGACAAGGTAGCCGGAGAGTCTCATGTGCAGAGAGCTGACGCGAGAGCAGATCTCGTTATTCATGTAATGGAAACCCAACTGTGCCACCAGGGAATAGACTCATTGTTCACAATCCAGAAAGAACAAATAAACTGTTTTACTGCTTATTATTACTGGCCTGTTTACGGAGGTATAAACTGTGAATGGTTAACAGGGATCTCTGCAGTGAAACATGGTCTGCTTCATTGCCTGGTATCACGGGTGGAAAAGAACCCGGTTTCTTCAGGACAAGGGTGAGGGTATGGCGTCTGCCTCTGAACGCCCCTTGACAATCAGCCTCCCTTGATTTTCAGGCGTGCAGCACCCAGCACAGTCCCTTCACTGCCTGGGCACTGGGAAATGGTTTGGAAACCAATTTCTGGATTTATAGTATTTTGCAGATCCAGTGAAAGACAGTTTAGATGTAAGACGTGCCCCTGTCTCCTTCACGGATGCCCAAGAAACGCCCAGATCCTACCAGTTGTGTTTTCAAGGAGTGCTGGTGGTGTCTTCCCCGCCTCTGGCGGTCTGCCCTGGGACAAGGAAGACACCCAGAGCTCCAGTTCCATATAAAAGTCCCAAGAAGGATTTTTCTAGATAGGCCATAATATTTTCTCCCCATCTGTGGGCAACTCCATCTCTGCCACAACACCTCACTGCATGTATCCTACCAACCCAGAGAGCTTTTTAGCAGTAGAGATGTCCATGGATGATATTTTCAACATCTGGTGGAAAAGCAAGACCCAGGAGATGCTGATGCTTACGCAGTTCCCTCCTCTCCACTTTTGCCTTCCTGTTTCCCTAAGAAATTACAAAAGGAAGTAGAAGTGCTGTCCATGGATATTTATATTTAATCCAAAGTGCAGGAAAAAATAATGGAAAATGTGATCCAGGAATGAGAGTTTTTCTGTGGGAAGTGAGGCTGCTGGCATCCCCATAGGTTTCTTTCTCTGTTGGTTTGTGTCTAGTGGAGACTCTTCCTGGTCTTCAAACGGCTGTTTCTGGCTGAGGAGGGAAAGTCTTGTCCCATCTTCTGCAAATACTCTTGTTATGCCACTGAACAGTTGAGGGTCCTCCTCACCTCTGCATCATTTGACCCGGGAGGGAGAGAGGGGTCTTCAAGACCGGCAGCAAGTCTCAACCGCAGACAAGGGCATCGGATGGTGGACAATCATGCTAGCATGTTTTGTAGTCAAAGAGTGCCCTGAAACTACTGCTCAGGTTCCCAGGAACAGGCCAGGTGCTTGACGCTGGGCTTTATCCTAGACACTACGCAGCAATGCAGTCAGAGAGACACGGTGTCCTCAATCAGCATCCCCCTCTGTGGGCACCACTGCTGCGCACGCTAGCACGCGAGACAGTTAGGATTCCCCTCAGCAAAACGCTGCAGCTTCAAATCTACATCAGAGCAAGTTGTCTAGACTTCATCTGCTCTCAGTGAAGAGGAACAGACACTTCTGGGGCATCACTCCTCTCCTCCTAAGGTAGACGCCTAAATAGGTCAGACAAACGGTGCCCTGGATGTGCGTTGGTCTCTCCCCTGCCTCTAAAGTGACACCGGCCAAAGAAGGGTGACCTCCATGGTCAGTGACCACCTTCCCTCATGCTGCTAAATGCCGCTGGCGGCAGTGCCCAAATAAACCAAAGGCTCCATGAAAGGTGGTAGCCAGAGTCAGAAGGCAAGTGCCTAACATTAAGAGGGTAGTTGGATGTATTTCCAATGCCCCTAAACCACTATCTGTCTTTCCTTTGCGTTTAGTTCGTGCTTGTGTTTTGTTTTGGGCAGGTGAGCCAAGGGACTGAGCGGGGACAGCCAGACCCACGGAGGCACGTGGAGATGGGGACGAGTGTCACAATGGGCAGCAAAAAGAGAACGAGGAGATGTACTATAAAAAGTGAGAGGAAGGCTTGTCTCTAAGCCAGAGGGACTCCTCCACACAGGCACCTAACTTCATGACTCCCTCCCTGAGATGCCAGAGACCTGGTGATGTGGGACCAGCCTCAGCCACCCAGGCCTTGGTAGTAGCCCCTGGCCGGTGGCTGCCACGTACCGTGGGCACCGAGGTCCTCTTTCTCCACAGATGCTTCCCCCCTGTCTCCGAGCCATGAGGAGAAGGGAGAGGCGAACGAAGCTGCTGAAGAAGCACTAGCCCACGTCTTCCTGGCCCCGGTCCCGCTCCCCGCTTCTGGCAGACCAGGAACCCCTTCTCTGTGCCGCCCTTCCAGATGGCAGGTCGCCGGTGGGCCGCGACGTCAGCCCTCTGCGTGTGCGTGGCCGCCGTCTCTCTCCTGCACACCGGCGGGGTGCGGGCAGACTGCTGGCTCATCGAGGGGGACAAGGGCTTCGTCTGGTTGGCCATCTGCAGCCAAAACCAGCCTCCCTACGAGTCCATCCCCCAGCAAATCAACAGCACCATTGTGGACTTGCGGCTGAACGACAACAAGATCAAGAGCGTGCAGTATGCCTCGCTCAGCCGCTTCGGCAACCTGACATACCTCAACCTGACGAAGAACGAGATCTCCTACATCGAGGATGGTGCCTTTTCAGGACAGTTCAACCTCCAGGTGCTGCAGCTGGGTTACAACCGACTGAGGAACCTCACTGAGGGCATCCTCCGGGGCCTGGGGAAGCTGGAGTACCTCTATCTCCAGGCCAACCTCATCGAGTCCGTCACCCCCAATGCCTTCTGGGAGTGCCCCAACATAGTGAACATTGACCTGTCCATGAACAGGATCCAGAGACTCGACAGCAACACTTTTCGGGGCCTAAACAAGCTCTCTGTCTGTGAACTCTACAGTAACCCCTTCTATTGCTCCTGCGAGCTCCTCGGTTTCCTGCAATGGCTGGAGGCTTTCACCAACATGACACGCACGTATGACCGGATGCAGTGCGACTCCCCACCTGACTACATGGGCTACTACTTGTTAGGCCAAGGCCGGACTGGCTACCGCAATGCTCTGAGCATGCTCTCTTCCCTTTGCACAGGTGGCTCCTACACTGTGATCCCTCGTTTTATCCCTCCCAGGTACCAGGTGACCACAGCACCCTCTGAAAGCCCCTGCTCCGAGGAGGAGTGCTCCTCCGGTGATGGCACGACCCCGCAGTTCTCCCTCTTCACACCCATCGGCGAGACGGAGGTGCGCCCTAACATCCAGGTGAAGCACCTCAACCACAACTCGGCCGTCCTCACCGTGCAGATCCCCTACCCCTTCAGCAAGATGTACATCCTCTCCCAGTTCGAAAACGGCTTCTCCTCCATGATCACCAAGCTCAGGAAGAAGGAGGAGAACATCACCGTGAGCAACCTAGTAGCACAAAGAGATTACACCTACTGTGTAGTCTCTGTCCACCAATACTCCAAGTACAATCACACCTGCGTCACCATCACACCTACCAGACCCAACCGCAAGGAGCCGGTGCCCACCCCTTCCACTGCCACTCATTACATCATGACAATCCTGGGCTGTCTCTTTGGCATGGTGATTGTCCTGGGCGTTGTGTATTACTGTCTCCGAAAGAGGCGCCAGCAGGAGGAGAAGCACAAAAAGGCTGCCGGCAGCATGAAGAAGACCATCATTGAGCTGAAATATGGGCCAGAAATGGAGACCACCAGCATCACCCAGCTGTCCCAGGGACAGATGCTGGGTGGGGAGACGGTGACCCGCATCCCCTACCTGCCTTCTGCTGGTGAGGTCGAGCAGTACAAGCTGATTGACAGCAGTGAGACCCCCAAGGCCACCAAGGGCAACTACATGGAGGTGAGGACAGGTGAGCAGCCAGAGAGGCGAGACTGTGAGCTGTCCCTGCCGCCAGACACCCAGAGCTCCGTGGCCGAGATCTCCACCATTGCCAAGGAGGTGGACAAGGTGAACCAGATCATCAACAACTGCATCGATGCCTTGAAATCTGAGTCCACCTCCTTCCAAGGGGTGAAATCAGGGGCAGTCTCCACAATGGAGCCTCAGCTGGTGCTCTTATCAGAGCAGATCCCCAGCAAGCATGGATTCCTCTCCCCCGTCTACAAGGAAAGCTACAACCACCCTCTCCAGCGGCACCACAGCATGGAGGCGGCCCCCAAACGCTCGAGCACTTCTTCCAGTGGCTCCATACGGAGCCCCAGGTCCTACCGCTCTGAGGGATCGGGCCACAAATCAGAAGCCAAATACATCGAGAAGACGTCCCCCACCACCGACACCATCCTCACTGTGACACCGGCTGCGGCCATCCTGCGGGCAGAGGCGGAGAAGATCCGTCAGTACAGCGAACACCGGCACTCATACCCCGGCTCGCACCAAGGGGAGCAGCACGACAGCATGGCGGGGCGAAAGCCCTCCATCCTGGAGCCTCTGACCCGTCCTCGCCCCAGAGACCTGGCCTATTCCCAGCTCTCGCCTCAATATCACAACCTGAGCTACACCTCCAGCCCAGAGTACACCTGCAAACCATCGCACAGCATCTGGGAGCGCTTCAAACTCAACCGCAAGCGGCACAAAGACGAGGAGGAGTATATGGCAGCCGGCCATGCCCTACGCAAAAAGGTCCAGTTTGCCAAAGACGAGGATCTTCACGACATCTTAGACTACTGGAAGGGCGTCTCTGCCCAGCAAAAGTCCTGAGTCCTCACACAACTCGTGACTTAACACACTAACTGGACCAAAAGAAATCTACAGCAGCTATTTTTATTCAGACTGTCTTTGAAACAAAATAAAATTAAAAAAAAAAGAATCAATAAAAATAAAAGAGAGAACAAATTATGAAAATCTATAAATATTCTATATAATATATAAAGTGAGATATTAAAATGTCCTCACATTGGTGAGACACGCACCAAATTTGAACACAAACTTTACAAAACAAACAAACTGTGGAGTGAAAAAAAAGTTTTGTTTCATTTTGATTTTTTTAAAAAAAATAAGAAAAAAGAAAAAATTGAATATAAAAAGAAAGTGAAAGAGCGGGCAGAGAGCTGAGGTCTGGCGTTTCCCAATATTGCATTGCATGAGTCCCTATTCCGTGATTTTGTGGATTCTTTGTGAACAGTTTGTGTTCTTCCTTCCTTCCCTTCCAAAATCAACAGCAACAAAAACAGCAACAAAAACCAAAAAGAGACCAGAAGGAGATCCATCCTTTGGGCTGTTTTTGCAAACGGAGTCTTCCAGTTTAGACTTTTACCCGGTTGAAGGCCCGTTCACATTTTCACTCACTGAGCGGTTTTACCACACATTGCATTGTAAGCCGAAGTCATTAATTGTACAGAGAAAATTTCTATATTTGCAATGTTTGCTGTATAATGAGAAAGAGAGAGGAGAAAAAAAAAACCAATACTACATCTACTAAAAATATATATATATATCTATATTCACCTGTTTGTACCAGGTTTTAATCATGGATTTTAGAGAAACAGATGGAGTTTGGTTTGAAGGACTTTTTTGTTGGTTGGGTGGTGGTTGGTTGGTTGGTTTGTTAAGGGTGTATTTTTGAAGGGCAGGGGAGTGTTTGGGTTTGATTTCTCCCAACAATTACCTGTGATCAAGTTCTCATCTTTTCCAAGTACACTGAGAAAAAAGGCAAGTACCCAGAAAAGCAGAATCCCCCACTGTCTTCCAGCTGGGAGACCGTCACCTCCATGAAGACGGAAGGGGGTGAGAAGTGAAGGGCTCTTGGTTGAGTGGGTGCCACCAAGCAAAGGGATTTCTCTTCCAAATTAAAAGGTATTGGTCTCTCCCCCTAAACAGACATTCTGGAGGGTGAAATGTCTCTTAGGGACAAGCTGTGAGGGGTGGATTATACCCTTACCTTGCAGGGTGAGGAGTTGGTGATGGGTTGGAGCAGAAACCCTCTTGCCACGCTCTCCAGAGAAGGACATCATTGTGGGGTGATTTTGTTGAGGGAGAAGGCACTAAGCATTTACATCTTACTCATATTGAGAGCTGTTACAGTAGGCACAGGCCCTGGCCCAGGGATCCTGCCCCTCACTCCTGGGGCTCTCACCACCCCATATCTGGTAGGTCTCCCATGGATAACCCCAAAAGCGGCCACAGCCTCAGGCAGAGAGTGCAGCACCTTCTGCCTATGGCCCAGCGCTGCCCACAGGCCAGTTTGGCTCCCATTTCACATGAGTGGATTTGGAGACGGACATCCTGGGGAGCCTCTGAACAGCCCGTGGGACTCGGAGACTGGATGGGAAGGGGATGGCCCTGTGTTCATGTCTGGCGTCCACCCAAGCAGCCACGTGCTGCTCAGACATTGCTCTCCAACCCCTGTCCAAGACTCAGTAGCGTTTTGCCCCATCTCTAAAATATTCACATATGATGCTGTACTCATGGGGTGAGGAGGAGGTGTTCAGGCCATGAAACCTATTCCAGGCCATGCTGGTGGCCGAAGGACACATTTNAAATATTCACATATGATGCTGTACTCATGGGGTGAGGAGGAGGTGTTCAGGCCATGAAACCAATTCCAGGCCATGCTGGTGGCCAAAGGACACATTTTTGCCCTGATTAGCACCAGCTGAGTTGCAAGCCCCCATGTTTCGCCCCATGACTGACATGAAGCGGGGGCCACACAAGGGTCTGCTCCCCCGGTGAGTGTGTGGGAGCTCAGGGAGCCAACCCAGCGAGGCACTGAACTCCCCAAATGCAGTGCTTTGAGGCCCTGCTGCTTCCCAGAGTTTTTCCGTTGCATCCTGCTCACAAGTCTCTTGGACATCCTGAGTCCTGATGGATGAGCGCTAGGGCCCAGGAGCAAACCATATCCCATCCTGTTATTTCAATATTTCAAAGCAATTTTGACAGGTATTCTTGCAAAAGGTTATGTTTGTTCAGAAAGGAGCTGAGCCAGGAAGACATGGAGCAGGCTGGGAAGTGCATGAGTTCATTCTCCATGGTTATTTGTGTAGACAACAAACCATTAGCAGGGTTTCATAATAAAAGGCAGACAATTTCCCCAGGAACATATTCACTCTGCATGAGCAAAGGCACATTCCTCCACCTCCTCCAC
Source organism: Himantopus leucocephalus (assembly GCA_003993805.1). Classification (NCBI taxonomy): domain Eukaryota; kingdom Metazoa; phylum Chordata; class Aves; order Charadriiformes; family Recurvirostridae; genus Himantopus; species Himantopus leucocephalus. Next base: position 5,366,604 of record RSEF01000014.1, read on the forward strand.
GTGCCCCAGATCCTGCCTGCAGCACACAGCTTCCCAGGGCTGTGTCTTGCTCACCAGTCAGTAAGCAGAACCTGGAAGGAGGAGCTGAGGATCACCCCTCTCTTGTCCCGTGACACCATGGCGGGTCATAGAATCATAGAATGGTTTAGCTTGGAAGGGACCTTAAAG
>RSEF01000014.1:5366871-5385105 GCA_003993805.1 Himantopus leucocephalus
TCTCAGCCTGTCCTCAATAGGAGAGGTGCTCCAGCCCTCTGATAATCTTCATGGCCTCCTCTGTACTTGCTCCAACAGGTCCATGTCTTTCCTGTGTTGGGGTCCATCCCCAAATCTCCACTGTGGCACCTGGACCAAAGCAAACCCTTCAGCCAAACCCACCTTCCCTTGCAAACCCTGAGTGCCTCCTGGAGAAACAGGAGTTGGTCAGCAAGGATGGATGGGGGAAATGGTGGCCGGACCTCCTGGCACTGTTTCATGGTCTCAGGAGCTTCCTCAGCCAGAGGCTGGGATGGTCAAAGGCGGGGTCAGTTCTTGAGTTAGTTTGGGCTCAGATGCTCCATCGATGGCAGTCACTGATAAACACCGAAAGACCTTCCTTGGTCTCTCCCCACATTGAGACCTGTTCCCACACCAGTTTGGCAATGACAGCACGACCATCTCCACGGCAGCCAGGAGTGATGGCACAACCAGCAGAGCATAACGCCTCGCTGTGGAGGCAGCAGCATATCAGCAGCGAGTTGTTCTCTTTACCTGGGGCAAGTCATTTTGCTCCTCTCTGCCTCTGTTTCCTCCTCTGCAAAATGCTTCCTTGTGGCGTTGAGGGCGTAGGCAGGTTGGGGAGGCTCAATTAATTAATTGCCTGTCTGTGAAGCCCATTTAGCTCCTAGAATAAAAGCCACTATAGAAATGCGGAGTTGTTAGTGGCATAAAACAGCAGGGGCAGATGAAATCAAAGCCCACTTCTGTTTTCACACCAGGATTTCACTGGTCATAAACCAACAGAGACCAACGCAGGAAACGTGATACAGCAGCGGTGGCCTTTCCAAATTAAACACTTCCCAGATGCAAACTCTCTGCAGTTGGAGAAAAAGAGGGTTAGAAAATGTCTAGACCCCTCCATCTCCAAGGTACCTCCAAGGGAGGTCCCGGCACACACGGCACCCCGTACCCCCATAGTCGGTGGTTCCTTGCTATGGGTCTCAGAGGGCTCCAGTTGGCTCCTTGGGTGACGATGCAATGGCCACGCTGCTGAGCGCCCTCCAGCCTCCTTGTACTCCCTCCAAGGTAGGGTGCAGTCCTGGCAGCTGTGGTCCACATCCCTTGGCATGAGATGCCACAAGATAAGCTGAGAAATAAAGCCAGGCAAGAAAAGGGAAGAAGTCCCACTGTCCCATGCATGGACCTCCTGGGGTGGCTCCGCACACTGCCTGGTGAGCTCTGTCCACGGCATCCTTCATCCCCCCAAGGCAGCTGCTTTACAGACCCCTCTGAGGGCAGAGGGGGAATTTCACCACCTGCGACCTGTTGGGTGCTTTTCTGCTTTGTTTTGTCTCTTGCCCAACCACCAAAGCCCTCGAGCTGCTTCTGCAAAGAGAAACGACACCTTGTCCAGCCAGGCTGTTCCTATTGCCCCAAACCCACCCAAAGCAGGAGGGCTCCCTGCCAAGCAGAAGGAGGGGACACGGGAAAGACATGCCCGAGTGAGGAGGAGGGGAGGCCAGGGCAAAGCTTCCTCCATCATTTTGCCACACCTCAAGGGACAACGGGGACCAGCAAATTAGGAGCCCACACAGAAAGCCACTGCCAGCGCCGAGGATCTGGAGGTCCCCATCTCGCCCTCCTGCAGCAGTCTGAGCTCTGTCACTGGAGAGCGTGAACAAGGGGGAGGGAAAACGAAGGGCAGGAGAGGGATGGGAGGTGTGCGATACAGAGGCAGGGGAAGGCAGAGGTGGTGGGAGCAGCTGTGCCCGGCGTGGGACAGGCGGCAGCCCCCGGAGCGGCCAGTGAAGGCATCGAACAAAGGTGCTCTGAGAGAGAATTATATTATTTTTTTTTTTTTAAGAGAGAGCAGTTGTTTCCCTGCGGCGATGAAACAGAGAAAAGGAGCAGAGGGACCCGTCGCTGTTTCTGCCCCGCACTGCTCCGAGAGAAATTTTCTCGCTGGCCGAGGTCAGAGGGAGCTGTGTCTGCTCCTGGGAGATGCTCCTGGAGAGCTTCGAAGGCAGCTGCCCGCGGCCACGCCGAGCTGCCCCATCACTGTCCCCACCTCTCTGGGATGCCCCCGATGAGCCCCAAGGGAACGAGCATCCCCGGACCGCAGGGTCCCCGACTGCCTGCCAGGCACGGGGGGGGTGTCGGGGTGGGTGGGGGATGCAGACCCAAACCCACCTCGGAAAGCACAGCTCAGACCTTCCTCTGTCACAAGCACCAGCCGTGGCATTGAAGGGACACTGACACAGCCGATGTGTGACAGGATGGTGCCCTCCGACATGGATTTCAGGTTCCCATCACCACTTCCCAGCCCCTGCGCCCCCAAAACTCTTTGGGTGCTCGCGTGCCCCTCTGCCCGCTCTCCACTCCCCACTGCTGGGCTGCCACCGCCGGCCCTTGGACCCCCCCACCTTACTGCTCCCTCCCAGCCCCGCTCCCGTGAGCCTGCCCACCACCTACAGCCGCTATATGGGAACCCTCCCTGAGGGCTCTGCTCTTCCCCGCAGCACCATGGTAGCCCTGGGGCCGCAGGTAAACTCTGCACTCTGCTGACGCCCTTTCTGTGTCCCCAAAACTGCTGTTGTTTAAACCATCCGTCTTCAAGGGCAGAGCCACGGCAGGACCAAAAATCCCCCTCTGATCCCTCCCCCAGCACCTCAGCAAAGACTAAATCAGAGCCCCCATTACCCACAGCTCAGTCCTTGTCCTGACCCAGAGTCAGCAAAGGACCCTGCCACGTGTTGCAAAGCCCGCGTGACATCTAGAGCCTGGATTTTTTTTAAAATCCTGTAAATTAGGACAGAAACCTCTCTCCATACAGACATGTGCCATTTAACCCATCATTCCTGAGAGCACCCACCTGCCCCGGTGCGCACACCAGTTGGCTCCGTGTGTTTCAAAACGCGGACCGTGGGAAGAGCCATGACCACAGATAGAAACGTGGGGCGAGAGAGGGTGGCAGGGGTGGCAGGCACTGCCTGGCCAGATTCCTCCCCGAGGCAGCAGAGCATTTGAGAAGGGATGTGGCAGCCCTGGAGCTGGTGGCTGCCTACTTCATCACAGCTGATGCGTGTTGGGGGTGTCACACCTGCCCCCAGTCTGGCATCGGAGCCTCAGCTGAGCCTGCCGTGAAAGCAGGTGCAGATCCCATGGGAGGCGCAGATCCCATCTGCGAGGCTGCATGGGGGCCCTAAGGCGAGAAGGTGCTCCCCGTTTGCCGCCCAGACCATGACAACAGCCAGACTGTGCTGGCTCTGCTCAAATCAAGCCGGTGACCTGCGATGCTTGCTGGGCGGTGGGACCTTTCCTGGGGCTGCAAGCGCCTCTGGAGCCATTTCTCCTCCAGCCCCATTGATGCGCATGGGTCAGCCCGTGCATCCACAGCCGCGTGATGCCCAGGGCCACTGGAGAGCCAGCGGCAGAGCAGAGCCCTGGGCACAAGCTCCGGGATGTGCATGGTCCCTCACTGCCGGCAATCACAGCTAACCCCCCTCCAAACGCTCCCCTCTGCCTCTCAGCCCTTCCCTGAATCGGGGCCGGGTCTTGGCAAAGCCAGAGCTCCGTTGCCCGAGACCCCCAAACTCATCACCGCGGTGGCTGTGGCTCTGCAGAAATCAGGAGCCGCAACACAAACCCCCCGCTCACGCGCTTGCTGCAGCCCGGCTGCCTGTCGGGCTCTGGAGCAATAAATCACCTGGATTGCAGGAGAAGGGGGTTAGCAAGGGTGGGGGACAGCGCGGTGGAGGTGGCCCGATCATACAAATCCTTTGGGCGAGGAGGGGCCCGAGGGGGGACCGTGGGCTGCGGAGGGGTGCGCTGCGGCGCTGCTGGACCGGACCCAAAAGCGTCGGATCGATGAGGGTGATTGAAGCCAGCACGCACTGCGTTGGGCTATTTTTAGCGCAGCCGGCAGAGCAGGAATTTGGGAGCCCAAGTCAGAATTTATTTGCATCTGTGAGTGCTCAGCAGGGGGAGGACCAACAAGACGCCGCCCGGGCAGCAGCACCCTCCCTGCCCGTTTTGGGATGGCTCACCTTGGCTTCAGCTCCTCTTCAGTGCACACCACGTCCCTGTCCTCTGCAGTGCCCTGTGGGGTCAGTGCCACCACCCCGAGGCTCGGAGCTGTGAGCACGTGGATCCACATGGACACAGGATGGGGACAGAGCAGAGGAAAGGGAACGGTCTTCAGGGGATGAAGGGGTTAATTGAGAAACGGGCCCATTCTGCCTTAAATGTGCAGGGATGTGGACAGGTCTTGTCCTGCAGCATCGTGGCTGCAATGCTGCCCGGTTCCATGGAGCAGTGCCAGCTGTGGACCTCGGAGGCGCCCCAGCCCTCTCCTCCAGCTCCTCCCTCCCCATTTATTCACCACAGGCTTTCCATCGCGGGACCCTAAGTTGGTTTTCCTGGATAGGTGTCTGAAGATGACATTGTTCTTTAGAGAGAGATGGACAGCACATTTCCATTCCTGCATCTCCAAAACCACTGCTGCCGGCCGATGCCCCGAGGCTTTCATAGAGCTTTCATAGAATTGTTGAGGTTGGAAGAGACCTTTAAGATCATCAAGTCCAACCATTAACCCAACCTGACAAAACCACTTCTAAACCATATCCCCAAGTACCACCTCTGCCCTTTTTTTAAACACCTCCAGGGATGGCGAATCCACCCCCTCCCTGGGCAGCCGATTCCAGTGTTGGATAACCCTTTCAGTGAAAAAATTTTTCCTAATATCCACCCTAAACCTTGCCAGTGAAGCTGCCAGTGGCCGTGGTCGGTGGTGCTGGAGAAGCCAACCCGACAGCTACTCCTGGGCTTGTAGCAGTGACTTTGCCTTCACTTGAATTTACATACACTTCAGGTTTTCACACCTCCTTTGTGTCGTATCCCTGTTTTACCCCTCTCAGCCAGCTCACCAGCCCCACCAGAAGGGTGGTAGAGATTATCCAAATGCCACCTTGAGAGTTTTGCTCATTCCCACCTTCCCCCCCCGCCCAGTATTTAATGAAGGGAAAACACCTGATCCAGAGCGAAGCCACTTTTCTGGACTCAGTTTCCCCTGTGCAAGGGATGAGAAGACACAGAAGTACCAGGGATGTGGATTTTCACCACGTGGGGAGTACCCAGGCAGGACGCTAGTTTTTACTCTAGTTTTGCTGCCCTTTCTTTTGGTCCAAATTGGATGTGAACGTGCCCGTTTCCCTCCCTCTGCAACTTCTCTGTCCCTGCAGAGTAACCAAAAGGATCTGCCAAGCCTCTGAGTTTGCATGTGTGCGCCTTTTTAATAATTCAACGGCAACGCTAATGACACGGGGTGCGCTGTTGTTCCTGTATGTGCTGATCGCTTCTCACGTCCCACCAACATCTGTTTTTTCACACTCAGCTCAGCTGTCTGCAAATAGCCATTTGCTGCTCACCTTTACTTGCCTCGCCATTAAAGAGCTCATTAATGTACTCCATCCTTGCCTTCTTTGGGACTAAAAGATTTCCATTTCTGTCTTTTATCAGCTTTCTCATGGTTTATACCGTCTCCTCTCTTCACCGTGCAATGCCCTTTCTAATGAGCTCTTCTTTCCCGGTCCGCGTTCTCCATTAAGCTACGCAAGTGCTGTCCCCCGTGTTGTCTTGCTCATCTCCTGGGCTCTCCTCTGGGTCTATCACACCCTTTAGTGTTTCCAGCTGTGAAAGGAAGCTGTCAGCCCCACATACAACACCCACGCTTTCCTCCCACCCCACTCGCCTTCCTTGCAGCTCCTCAGCCCTCCCATCCGGCTCATCCCAGCGCAGCATCCAACCTTGACATCCTCCTCCGTCCTTGCGCGAGCCCTTGGCCAGCTTGCCCTGATCTGCAGGGCTGTGATGGGATGCCTCCAAGTTTGTGCGTGGTGCCTGCAGCTTGTCTCTGCTGGGGGCCTCTTAAATATATTTTTTTCTCTTTCTCAGCATCGCTTTTACACAGCAGAGCTCTCCTTGGGCATCTCCTGCCCTGCAATCAAGAGCTACCCAGCCCATCCGAGCGGCAGGAGGCCTCTCTGGGTACCGCGAAAGCTCAGCTGTGGTCTCTCATAAGTAAACACTGGCACTCTCCACACGATGCAGCTAAATTAATTAATCTCGTTCCACCACATTTGTAGCCAAGACACAAAGATTCCCATTCCCTGCAGTTGGGGCTTTAAGCCTGCTTCTCCCAAACGTGCCCTCCGGCCCCGGCTGGGAGTTGTGCTGCCGGGAGATTTGAGGAGCGGGAGCAGTGCCGTTGTTGGGGGCCGCTCCGAGGGGCTGGCAGAGCCGGCAACACCCTGGCCAAGCGGCCACGGAGCACATCGGCATGAACCATCTGCCACTGCCCATCGGAAACATCCCTGGTGCGTGCAGCTCAGCTTGAGTGCACAAAAGCTCTTGTGGTTTGGGTTGGTTTTTTCCCCCAGCCATCTCAGGTGTTGCAGTAAGAGATATTACCTCTCCGTACAAACCTTATCTCAATTATATCCTTAGATCATTCTGGCTGTAACAACACTACCACCCACTCCAGAGTTGACACTCGTACATCTCCGCCTGGGAAATCCCGGGCAGAAACGTGGCGGCCCTACGCATGAGACACCCTTCAGGCGCTGACAGCTGACAAGCCCCCGAGCTGCTCCACAGCCTCCGCCAGCCTTGCCGGGTGATCACGGCTCCTGAAAGACAGTCAAAGGCAAACACGAGGGCTCCGCGCAAGACATGTCCCAGGAGACTGGCAGCAGAGGCTGGGGAGAGCTGGCACCCGGCGTGGCCACCCCAAACCCATTTCCATGGTGGAGGTCGCGGCCGGGAGGGAGGGTGAGTTGTGAGACACGGGCTGGTTTCTGCTCTCCCACCCATCTACGCAGTTCTGTCCTGGAAACCAGATGGGATCCGGCACAGCTGGCAGGAGAGTTTGGTGCCCCTCAGCGCCAGAGGTGGCGGAACCCTTTTGGACACGGCTGGGGGGCTCTCGTGGCTGGGGGGACTGGGAAGCCCCTGCCCCAGGCGGGCTTTGGAGAGCAGCACGCCCAGAGGAGCCTGTCTGTGGCTGTGAAGGACTCGACCACCGATGGCTGCCCCAGAGCTGTCAGGAGAAGGGGGGGATTCACCCAGCGGGTGTGACGTCTGAGCCAGTGCCGTCCTCCTCTGCAAAGCCGTAGATGTACGTGGCTGGAGATTTCCAGGTGAGACAAGGCAGTCTGGCTGGCACCAGGGTACAAAGTCCTCCTTTGGACAGATGACCTTTCACCCTTTCCCAAAGAAGAAGAAACCAAAATAGCACAAGGCATGGTAGGAAGATACCAGCGAGTGGGAGGAGACAGCTTATCCAGGGAGCTATTTTAGCTGGAAGGAAAGGGAAAGGTTGCGAAATGTTCCCCTATCAAGAAAGAAAAATAAATATGCAAGAGGAAGGAGCCAGAGGTTGAAGTGCCTGTGGGGAAGTGATGCAGACGCATTTGATTTTAAGAAGCCAAAGCAGAGCTGGGGCAGATGCTGGACCCAGGACGAAGGCCGGTTCGGCCCAGGATTGAGAGGCAAAGGTTGGGACGAGGCTTGCAGAGACCTGGAAAGCACAGAGGTGACTGAATTGTAAGCGGCACCGCATTTAATCTGAGCAGAATGCATGAAACTGGATAATGTAATTGGAAGGGTTATTTAAACTGAATATTCAGAGGGAGAAATAAAACATTGCAGGGAAAATAATAATACTTAGCACTTGTAATGTGCTTAGCATCTTCAAAAACTGGTCAGCCATTAACTGATTGCTCCTCTGCTAAGTCCAAAGGCTAATAAAAAGGGATGGTTCATTTAGTTATTTCACAGCTGAGCTTCTCAATAAGGCATGAGGAAGAGTCGCTGCTCTCCAACATGCTGGTAAATAAACAGTTGGAAGCACGAAAACACAACAACCTCTGAGCACTCAGTCACAGCTTCTTGCTCGGCTCTTTCCTTCCTCACCTTGAGCTTGTCCAGACCGGACCCGTGCCAGGGAGCTCGTCTGGAGGTCAGGCTGGGGAGCACGCCACGGACGGGTCCAGGTCTCCAACAGCTCCAAAACTTGGTCTCTCCTGCCCGGGAAGTGCCCCTGTGCCGGTGTCCACAGGGCGTCCATTGGGCAGGAGTGGGTGCCCTCGTCCGTGGGTGGATGGGGTGGGTCATTTGGGCTCAGTGAGACCCCAACCGCGCAGCACTATCGCCTTGGCAAGCGCAGCGCCCGGCGGGAACAAAGCAGCCTTCGGAATGGAGATAGAGATGGAGGTATTTTATGTTTGTTTTACTTAAAAAAGTAAACCGTTCCTTTTGTGTTTGATGAGCAAGCGATTCCATGAACACTGCAGAGACAACATGACACAGTTGCACCTCGGTGATTTCCAGCCCGTTTTCTTGGCAGTGGAGGAGCGGAGGAGCGGCTGCCCCACGCAGGCTCCCCGCTTGTCCGGGGGTGGCCGAGGGGGATGGGGGGCCGCTCCCGCTCGGGTGCGAAGGGAAAGAGCCGGGAGGAGGAGACGCTCATCAGGATGGAGCCGTTCAGCCCGATGCATGTCCAGCCCCAACGCGGGTGAGCAACGACCCCCTCGAACAGCGGGTACTGCCGGAGGCTTCGCATTGTGCCCCAGGGGCACAGTCACTCACCACCAGCAGCCGCCGTGGCCGGCGCGCGCGCGCGCTGCCCGAATCAGGCTCACCCTGCCAGCGCTGCCATCCCACAGCCCTGGCGCTGGAAACACCCTTTTATTGCGTTGCTGCTGCTGGGAACCAACCCAGAGGTCATTTTTGCCTGACCCAAACCAACCATCACGGGGTTATGGTGCTTTGCAAAGTGGCTGTCAGCGTGTTCTCTGCACCTGCCCCCACCTGCCACTATTTCTCCTTTGCCACCCACTTCATGGTGGTTTTTTAGCCTTATCGGCTTAGAAACCCCCTAAAACACTGACCTCATCACTTCAGAGAAGATGCTCCAGACCCTGCTTTGCCAGGGCACGGGTCTCCCAGAGTCCCTGCTCCAGGTGTCCCAGCCCCGTGCCGGAGGGATGGATGGCTCCATGGGGCTACTGCGCAGCTGGGTCCCACCACACAAGGTCCCACCACGCAAGGTCTCCAGCTCGCCCATGAGGTGGTGGGGCAGCAGCCAGGAGAGGGCAATGGCTCGCCCACAACCTGCCCAACCGCGGCAGCGGAGGAGCTCCTAGAAGATGCCGGAGAGCTATTTCCTCACCTCACTGTTGAGTGATCCAAGAGGGCTCCTGCTGCTTTATAGAAGAGATGCACAAGTGTTCAGCTCTGAAAGCATTTGCTGGGCTAAAATGCACCCCCCCAGAGCAGACCAGAGCCCAGGGCTGAACTCAGCTTTTCTGGGACACGTCCAGCAGCAGCAGTGCCATCATCAAAAGCCTTTGGTGGAGACAGGAGTTGAGGGATCTTACGTTCCCATCGCTTTTTGCCCCCGGCACTCCTCTCTCAGCCGTGCTTGTGGCCTTCGGGTTTTCTTTCTCTTTCTTCAGGTTTTCTTCTTAAGTGAAATGTTCCCCGTCTCTGCCACTAGCACAGCCCTACGGACCCTGTGCTGGGAGGAAGAGCAGGAGGGGGTGAGCAGGGCCTCCTTACACCAGTGTTACCAGTAAGCGCCTCTCCCCGAGGGCAGGTTTTGCTCAAGTGAGGCGTATGGCTCAGGATCTCGATGATTTGCAGTGCAGGATGACTCCTCCTCATCGTCTGGGGGATCTGGGGAAGACGCGGAGCGCAGAGGCAGCAGCAGCCTCGCTGGGTCGCTAACACATGTTTCTGACCGCAGGAAATTCGGGATGCAGCATGCTAAGGATGCCACGCTAACTTCTGCTAAACGCTCACGTACAGCCGGGTAGCAGATATATGGACCGTGCAAGACACTGCCGAATTTCCTCTGCCTGTTTTTGGCATAACGAAGCCCAATGGGTGTGTATAAACAAAGCAAGCATCTCTCTCGCTGGACCTCATGCATCATTTATAGCCAGCTTTTCCATGGCACAAGAAACATTTACATATGCCAGCATTAATTCCGAACGCCACTTCAAAGCCATCTCTGTCTAATGAACCCCGTGCGCTGTGCACAGCAAATTCCACCCGAAAAATAATTAGCAACACACGCCACCAAAGCATTACAAGGGGAATGCAGCACACCACCTGCTGAAGCAAAATGAATGCCTGATTTATTTATTTTTTCCCACTTTTTAGCAACGTTCAGGCGCTGACTCAAAGCTGTGCTCTGTTCTCAGCTCTGTAAGGCCCCGGGAAGTGTCATGTTCCCACTCTGCTTTCCAGGCTGGGGGTACGACTGATTTGGGGAGGGAGGGGTTATATGTTTTCTTAGATCACGACTGGACAGAGCTGTGCAAGACCCTGCTGATTTCTCCGTGCCGGGGGTGCCAGCTGGGATTTAGGGTGCAGGCAGCTCTACGTCCCTTCCCCTGAAGTTGCCTGAGTCCCAGGCTTTCGGGATGCTGCCGCCTCCCGAGGAGACCCTCTGACTGATGGCCGGGAGCAGGGCAGGACACAGCGAGTCTCACCCTGCTCTGATGTTCCCGTAGAGCCTTTAACCCCTGGCTAGCATCAGCCTCACTGAGGCAAAAAGAGAAATTGGAGGTGAGATCTGGAGACGAAGGTTTTGGTGATCCTACCAGCCATGGGTGCCCTCACCCCACGCCAGCCGTGGGCAGCCCCGCTGTGACAGCTCAGGGGACCGAGCTGGCTTTACCAAAATTATCTCTAAGACCTGCGTTAGAGCTGCGCAGCCCAGCTCACGCCGGGAGGAGCAGCACGTTTTGCTCAAGGCCTGATGTGGTGGCATTGCTGGGGGAGATCCAGGTCACGAACCGCCACGGTAGAGTGACAGAGGCTGAACGCGGGAGGTGGCTGTGGGCACAGAGGGACCGACCGCGCCGGGGCGGTGCTGGGATCCTGGATTCCCCCGGGTTCCTGTCCTCCTCGAGCGGAAGGAAGATGCTCCTCGGGGCACTGCTCTCAGCCCTGCGCTGCGTTGCCCATGTGTCTCTCCAGTATCAAGTCGTGGTATTCAAACTGTCAGTCTCTGCCTTGCTAGGATGCAAGGGGTTAAACTGTTCTTCCTATGCAAATTAGGCTTAATTAATCCTTTTCATCAGTTGCAAATATACCTTCTGAACCCTATTAAAAACATGAATATGCAAATTCAGACCTTTTTTAATACTCATTTTCAAGGACTTGGAGTCAGGCTTGATTATTCGATTCCCGTTAACAGCCTGTAAAACCTGGTGCAAAATTTAATTTCCATTTTAAGTTACCAAAAAAAAAAATATGAATCTGTTGGTAATTAAGCTAATTACAGTGTTACACTAAAGAGGAGACAAACAAGGAGGACAAGATCATTCATTACATTTAACACCGGTTACAGGACCTGGGGACCGTGCACGGCCAGAGTTAACCGTGAAGCCAGGAACGAGCGGTGATGCACCCGGGCTGCGTGTGGGGAGGCTGCGGCTTTTGGGTGTCTGGTGCCTTCCTCACCTTGGGGACATCTCTGCTTCAGCCCCATGAGCCACCCTCCTCCTCCTCCTAAGGAGAGAAGCGAGGAAGAGGAGGTGTAGCCAGGCTGGGGGGTGTCGCATCATCGTGGGGTCTCTGCACAGGGCAGGAACGAGCTTGGGGTTGGGGTTTCAGGGCAACCTGTGGGACCGCCCTGTCCGCCAGCGTGACTGGGGCTGAGCATCCCATGCAGGTGGGATTTCCATCCTCCCTGAGCACTTTCACTGTATTAAAAATACGTGCGTGGGGTGCGGAGGGGCGGTGAGCAGAGCTGGCAGCACACGGGGAGGAGACAGGTCCCGCAGACGGGGGCTGCGTGCAGGAGCTGTGGTCCCGCGCTAGCCAGAGAAGAGCAGCGACCTCCCAAAAGCTGACAGCTCCCTCTGCAGAAGCAGAGCCTTCGGGGAATACCCATGAGGAGGCCCTATGGAGGCACCTACGATGCACCGCTCCACACACTCAATGGGGGAGGAAAAGGGAGGTAGAGGATGTGACGCCTACGGCTCATGACCATGGCCAGCATACGCTGGGAGACGCCAACCAAACCAGCTCAGCGAGTGCCACCACCCAAACCTCCCTCGGGGTCACCCGTCGGAGCTGGGTGGTCAGTGCCGGTGGCTCCCATCAACCCTCCTGTGCCTCCCAGCTCTGCCTGCGTGTAATTAAATAAAAAGTGCTACTATAGACTGTTAATTATGGTTTACCACCACAGTGATCCCTTAAAATCAGTCATTAGCATGCCTAGGATCTATTCTGCACTTGGTGTTTTCTAATGAGTTAGCTAAGTTAACGAGCGATTTGTCAGAGCTATAAGCCTCACCTTGGGGCTGGCAGCGCAGGAGCGGCAGCACGCCATGGTGGGCTCGTGCTGTCTCCGTACGGGGCGAGGAATCCCCCGACCTGGCTGGAAGCACACAGGTGATGGTCCGCCTGCACGAGGCAGGAGATACGAGCATTGACATGAAGTGCTAGTGTAACCTACAGACTTCCCCAAAGACATCCGTCATCGGCCGGATGGATCCACCCAAGAGATGGGAGCTATCTGGGGGGCTTTTCTCGCTTCTCCTCATCTCAGCGCGTCTGCTGGGATGAGTGGCTCCGTTCCCTGTGGGTTCGGCTCATTCCCTGCCATCACCTCCTCTCCAAGGTTGCTCCTTCCCCTCCCAGGACTCGCAGAGAGAGGAGCTGTCACTTCAGAGCATGCCACTCAAGGGCAGCTCTGCCGCGTAACAGCGGGATCAGAGCGGGAGCTGATCACGTACCTCCCCAAGGGCTGGAGCGTGACTCCCAAAACAAGCTGCGGGAAGACACGTGCATGCGGAGGAGCCGGGAGAGCCGCAGTGGGGAGAAGGGGTGAAAGAGGGACAGTGCGATTTGCTGTCACCCCATTAAGTACAAGGCTGGTGTCCCTCATGCGCTCCACGGTCAATGGGGAGTGGGAGGCACCTCCAAAGCGAAGGACCTAAGTGGGGTTCATGCTCTTAATTTCTCTTTAGGGACACCGCTTCTTGGTAGTGGCTACCGGGACAGCCTGGCAGATGAACCAGTCCCCATCACCAGCAAAGAGAAGTGTCTGCAATCGTATGGCACAAACATTAGCCAGGAGATGCTCATGGAAAGAGGAAAGGTTCAGCTGCTAAACTTCGGAGCCTTTCACCTGCCTGGAGAACATTTTCCATCACCTTGATACCAGAAGTTTCCAATCACCAGGTAAAAGGAGTGTGACGATAGAGGTGACAAGGGAAGTGCTCTCTTCCTCTAGCCAAGCCCCGGGCCTCGCACGTCCTCCTGCACGTGCACCCTTCTGCCCTTCAACCTGTCTGGTGCATCTCGTCAACTGTATCAGATTTTGGGGGCAGTCAGGGACGCAGAATTACCTTCTCAGTCCCTACAGGCAATCGACTTGCTCCCCGAACCATGAGATAGGATTGCCCTTATTATTTTAGCTTGCGTAGCAGCGAGTCTTGTTAATGGTCATAAAATTATCTAGTCCTTATTTAAATCCAACAACCGTCTGTGTTTCAATGACCTCCTGATGGTCTCTGGCTTTGTTCCAGGTTGAAGAGGCATCAGAGGGACGAGGGAGGAAAAAGCGGCAGTAGGAGGATTAAAGAAAAACAACGAAAAACACAACAAGCAACAGCCAACAAAGAGAATTCAAAGTAAACCAGGGAATATTAAAGAGAGCTCAATCAGTCAGCTGGAGTTCAAAAAAACACAACCTGTCACGAAGAGAAGGAAGCAGCATCAGGTAAAATTAGCAACACTAATAAACTCATCAGCACTGGAGCCCGGGCCAGGAAACGGCACAGGGAAGACAAAGGGGCCGGGAGATGCTTGATCCCGTGTTGGGGAAACAGGAGAGAGAACCCGCACAAGCTCAAGGAACTGAGTCGTGCTTCGATGGTGGTTTGGGTGGAGACCAAAGACGGGGGCTGCTCCCAGGCCCTCCAGCATCAAGGAGCTGCCTTTGTGCTCCCTAACTTACAGGGCAGCGTTTTCTTTAAAGCGTATTTTCATTCTGTTTTGTCCCTTGTATTTGCCTGGAGGGAAAACGCGCAGGCAGGGAAGGCTGGAGACCCAGCCACCGTGGGTGGAAGGAGCAGGAGCCGGGACGGCAGCCCAGGGCCGCGGTCTGCAACGGTCCCTTAGCGAAGGCTTTGACCAGTGATTTCTACATAGCACATTTCTGAAGCAAAAAAATCTCCTATTTCTTCCTTTGGATGCCAGACTGTTCCACTGTCCTTTCAAATAACATCTACCAGCCCCTGGAGAACCAAAAAGTTTTACAATAATCACCGCCCCCGCCCCCCCCGACGAGAAACAAGAAAAAACCCAAGAAAAACCCCAAGCAGCAGAGAACTGTTTTAATGTAACCAAGCTCCAACACACATTCCCATCAATTTTGCAGCAAACCTGAGTCATGAAATTAAAAGTAGCATCAGCATATTTCCTATTAGCTAGGGTTCCTTTTTCAGAACAGATCATACATTCCTACCCTATTTTTCTAGACACTTGTGTCAATGCGATATCATCAGATGCCGTTCAGTCGCTCCTCTTAGCCTGAAAAAAAGCTTTCCTGTTGGGAAGGATGGGATTTTAATATTTAAAAAAGGCTTCGCGAAAAAAGCCTCGCTGATTTTTTATTTATTTATTTATTTAATATCCCTCCCCTGATCAGAGTGGGCGCGTTTTGTAGCTTTTAAATATCATGCAACTTTTAGCATCGCTGCTATTAAATCCAAACCTGCTGTCACAGCAGGCAGCGCGAACGCGATTTACACCAGCGCGGAGAGCCTGCTCCGTCCTCCCCAGCTACGACGCTTGCCTCGTCAAGAACACGCTGTCGTTAGCTACGGTCACCCGGCAGCTGACACCGTCATTGTTTTCCCAGCGCCTTCAAACAGCTAAAAGCTGTAACAGAACCAAACCCGCCCTGGCTGCGTCATCTCCCGCACCGAGCAGCACTGGCTAACGGGGTCCGGCATTACCTTGGTGATGTCCTAGGAAGGCTTTGCCTCTCTCCCCCGAGGCTGACTTTGACACGTCCACCCGGCAGCCCAGCTCACACCAGCTCACACCAGCTCACGCCATTCTCGGCTGTCTCTCAGCCCGCTGCTGGGGTCGGGAAATGAAAAGGGCTGGTGCTGCTCTGTGTTTCTTTGGCGTGTTGGAGCGAGCGGAGGGGAGCGATGGAGAACCGAGCCCTGGTGGGATGCTGCTGCCCACCTGGGCTCCCTGTAGGGCTGCATTTGGGGTCAAATCATAGAATTGTAGGATGGTTTAGGTTGGAAGGGACCTTAAAGACCATCCAGTGCCACCCCCCTGCCCTGGGCAGGGACACCTCCCACCAGCCCAGGTTGCTCCAAGCCCCGTCCAACCTGGCCTTGAACACCTCCAGGGATGGGGCAGCCACAGCTTCTCGGGGCAACCTGCCCCAGGGGCTCACCACCCTCACAGGAAAGAATTTCTTCCTCATATCTAATCTAATTCTCCCCTCTTCCAGCTTAAAACCGTTCCTCCTCGTCCCATCGCTCCCCTCCCTGATCCAGAGTCCCTCCCCAGCTCTCCTGGAGCCCCTTTAGGCACTGGAAGGGGCTCTAAGGTCTCCCTGGAGCCTTCTCTTCTCCAGGCTGAACCCCCCCAACTCTCTCAGCCTGTCCTCCCAGCAGACGTGCTCCAGCCTTCACTGCTGGCCAGCACTGGGAGGCCATGACTGGGAAGCGATATTCCCATTTTACAGAGCCCGCAGTGCAGAAGGGCTCACTGGCTTGCCCTGGGGCAGGCAGAAAAATCCAAGAGCCAGGAGCGCCAGTGGGAGGAAACTGGTTTTTCTTTGTTTAGTTCAGAAACGGTGGCTTCCCTTTCCTTCCAGGCCCCCGTTTCTTCCTCTCCATCCGTGCCCAGCCCTGCTCCTGCCCTTCTCTCCCTGGGTACCCACCTCCATTGCAGCTTCCTGCTCTCCCCCCCTTCCCCTTCCCTTCCTCCTGCAGTGGTACATGGAGATAATCCATAACCAACATCTGCGAGTCCCAAGCTTCTCATGGATCATCCCAGAAAGGTTCCTCTAGTCTTTTCGCAGGCATCACGCGCTTCCAGCACAACTCTCGGACTCACACAAAAAGACGCAACGATGCCAAAAAGAGCCAGGAGAAGGAAAGTCCGAGGTGTGACTTTAGGAGAGGCATGAACTTTGCAACACCTGCCTTAGCCAGGAGTTCTGCTGCTTTCAGGACCGTACGGCAGTACTTGGCAGCTCTCTGCCCCTCTTTGGTATTTATATATGCGCGCAGCCGAACAGGGTTGCTCAGCAGAGGAGCGGGGGCTCGCAAGCAGGTTGAGTGAAGGGAAGCTTCAGGCAACACTGCAAGCAAGACACTGCTCCGACGCACACGGTCCCCCAGCCGTGCATTCATAAATCATATTTTACAGCTTATAGCACATAAACGCAGCGAGCGTGCCCGGAGACCCAGCGAGCGTACGCACACTTGGTAGCACTCCTGCCTCTCCCCTCCAACCAACTGCAAATTTATTGCCGATCTCCCCAGATTTTCTAAAAGGATTTCCCACCAACGGGGCTGGAGCTTTGCAAGGGACAAGCCGAAGGGAGACGGGACTTGTGTCCCCACCGCCTGGGGTGGCTGCAACCTGCTGTGGTGGCAAGCGGGGTCTCGGTTTGCACTGCCCCGGGGGCTGCCCCCGCAGAGGGGGGATGCGGGGGGCGGTGAACACGGTGGCAGAGCCCCGCGATGGGCTGCTGAGCCCCATGGAGCTCGGCATGGGAGGAGCAATCACTGCGAAATTCAGCGTCGCAGTTACTCCTCGCAGCTCTGTCACGGCTGAGATGAGCAGTATAATGACGTGGCCGAGCTGGGAGCTGCCGTCGCGTCAGGGTACAGCCATATGTTTGGGGCTTCATCTTAAATTTGGTGTTGGAGCTAGAAACTGGGACGGCTCAGCTCCCCTTTCCCCGTACCCAACCACAAGCTCGTGTCTCACGGGTGGCCCAGGTCACAATGGTCACGCTTCCACGTGAATGCTCCCGGGCCTCCATCAGCCTTAGAGCTGCCAAGAGCCCCGGTTTTGCCTAGTGCCCAAACCTGCTCGCTGTGCAACGGCGTTCCGCCCCGAGCAGGGCAGGGATGCTGCTGGCCAAAGCAGGACAGTTACCCCAGCAGCTTCCCAAGCCCCGAGCAGGGCCAGGCGCTGCGCCACGGCGGCACATCTGGCCAAGCACCCATCCTCACGGCACACCTCTCCCAGCCGTGCTGGCGTATTAAACTTAGTTGAACAAATCAGTTTTGCTGGGAGAACGGGGTGCAGAGCGGTAATTCATCCATCTCTCCTCCCCACCGAAGGCATCTCGGAAGACTACTGTGTTTTCTACCCCCACTTATTATCCTTTCACTCCTGGGAGGCAACTTTCCAATGGGCAGAACGTGTTTTCCCTTGTCACTCTTCAGCATCGCTTCTCGCCTCACCCGTGTTTTGCTAAGATAGAGGGTTTATTGTAAACTTATTAATTACTTCATTTCTCCTGTGAGGAGCCAGGAGAAAAATTTTCAGAGGCAGCCAGGATCCGCTATTGTGTTGGCGGAGGAGCCGAATGCGGCTGACGTCATGATTCATTTTCCCCATGACTGAGGAAGGCGACTCTCAGTGCCACGTCGCGCATATGAATCAGGCAGCGTTCCCCTGGCACAGCGTGCCAGGCAATTCATCTTCCACCAGGACTTCTTCAAGCAGAAGAGAAAACACCAAACTTTTGCTACTGCGCTTCTCTTCAAACCCTGCGGAGAGGAGGGTCGGGGAGACGGGGGCTGCATGCTTCTCCCTCCACTTTTGATCACTTGGGTCTACAGCAGCTATTTTCCGTGCCTGTAGACACATCGGTGGATCCCGGAGTGACTCCAGCATGTATGGCCAACCCTGCAGCCACTGTGAGCATCTAAGGTAACTTTATAGCTTGCTTACTGCTACCTTCTCTCCAAGCTTAGGAAGTATGTTCCTGCTGATATCAGGAGGAAATCAATATACATGGAAGTTCATAACAAACTAATCTGGTTTACAGCATGAATGAGACTTGCCTGGAAAAACTGAGATAATGATGTCCTCCCTTCTCAAAGCAGTACCAGCATCAGACCATCGATGGATGAATCGTTATCATAGAATCACAGAATCATAGAATGGTTTGGGTTGGAA
>RSEF01000014.1:5385205-5410050 GCA_003993805.1 Himantopus leucocephalus
AGGTCCCTTCCAACCTCAACAATTCTATGATTCTAAGATTCTAACTGCTCTGTGCCCAACACTATTGACACGTCTTACTCGGAGCTACATCACTGTACTGTCTTGTTGCTTTTAAAGTGCAAAAGAAAAACCATCAAGATTTAGAGTCAAACCGAATAGACGGGGTTGAAGGAAAAGCTGAGCCTGTGAGTAGCCCATCCGCCCCGCCGTCAACGCACAGAGGAGTCGATGCAAGAGGAGACTTTGGGGACCACCATCACGCTTCGCTGCCTTTTTCCCCACGGTGCTGAGCCGGCCGAGCGCAGTATTCCCCCCCGCGCCCCCAGCTTCCCTGAGCACAGAGCAGCCCAGGATGCTGAAGCAAAGTGCTGCGAGAATATCATCTCACAGGTACTCTTTACAGAGACCTATATTGGTTTCTTCTAATTTGTGGAAAAAAATCTGCCTGGCTCACTAAACTACTGAGATTCAGGTCTATGTTATGTTTTATTCAGATCTCAAATACTTGCGAAAGGAAAGATTCCAGCTTTCGCTAAGCTCCGTTGCCAGTTCAGTCTGATTTAAAGCCTATCGGGACCTTTTCTAGAAAAGCAATGGAAATCAATCTTTGCCCCATGTTACGGATCTGCCCCGCTCGGTTCTGCTGTGTGGGGGGGGATGCGATTCCGGCCGTAGATTTGAAGGGTGACACCCTGTTTTTCTCCTCGCAGGCTGCGCTCCCCCATAGAGCGATCGCATCAGCGGGCAGATTTCACGGCGTTGTAAAACACAAGGCGACAGGTCTATTTACAACACGGAGACGTAAACTTGCAGGAGCTGCTCCTGGATCTGCTCACAGAAAGGAGCCGTTAGTACGATTGTTTTTCCACGAGAATCAAGATCAGCTGCCGCCTGCCAGAAGGAAACATCATAAATCTTCCTCTTAACCCTGGAAACTGGTAAATTATTCAAGCTTTAGAGTTTAGATATACATATAAAAGTCTCTCAAATAACCACCAGCGTGGTAGAAAAGCGAGTTCTTCTCTCCAACAGGGACCATCTCAGCACGGAGCAGACAATGCAGAAGATGTGTAGGAGCAATAAGCGCTCCCAAACGTCCCTGCTGGGGGATGGACCTGCAGCTGGCCAGACCGGGCTGGTAGTATGGCAACATACGGACCATAAAGGAGGCTCGCTCAACTGTTGTCACTTCGGTGTAGCATATACAGGGCTCCTGACTGCACTGACTGTGCTGATGGCTCCTTGTGCCCGTGCTGCTCTTGCACAGGAACACTCCCTGAGAGCCAAGTCCCAGCAAGTACCCCCCGTCCCTAAAGGGGGCCTACAGGACAGCTGGGGAGGGACTTTTTCCAAGGGCATGGAGTGATAGGACAAGGGGAAATGGCGTCAAACTGGAGGAGGGGAGATATAGAACAGATATTAGGAAGAAGTGTTTCACTCTGAGGGTGGTGAGGCACTAGCACAGGTTGCCCCGAGAAGCTGTGGCTGCCCCATCCCTGGAGGTGTTCAAGGCCAGGTTGGACGGGGCTTGGAGCAACCTGGGCTGGCGGGAGGTGTCCCTGCCCAGGGCAGGGGGGTGGAACTGGATGGTCTTTAAGGTCCCTTCCAACCCAAACCATTCTATGATTCTATGATTTACTTCTCTGCTTGTTCCACCAGCTGAGAGGTAGCTATGTCAACAGTGCGACAGTGTCTCCTTTGGGCATTTACTGGCTAACATATGGTTCAGAAGGAGTGCACTCTGAACTAGACACACCAATTTTTTAGTTTCTTGAATGCCCTTTTCCTCTTCTCTCTGACATATTTTGGTAGCTAAAAACGATGGATTCCCTAACTCTGGCTCCAAAAGTGCCATCAGCTATAAACTGCCATGCAATGTGACTTTAATCATGCAAAGGATGCTTCTTGAAAAATACCGGTTAAGACCCAATGTCCTGTAGGCCTTCAGATTCTGCAATAAGATAGAGAAGAGGGTGGTTGCATGCCCCAAGGAGAAGGCCGACATGGGGATGTGGGATCATGAGAAAACATGGGGTAGAAATGCAAAAAAAAGGGAGAAGAGGGTTTCAGCATTCAATACAACCTGACAATCTTGTCTAGGCTCCCTGTCCCCTGAAAGGTTGGACCAGATGATCTTTCAAGGTGCCTTCCAGCCTGGGCTGTTTTATGATTCTACAATTTCAGCTTAAAGTGGGGATATTCTACCTCTGATTTCCACACCAAGAAAGCACAACTGCCTCTGGGGATGCGATCCACACAGGACATGTGCTCCTGCATCTTCAAACACACACCTCCAAGTGAGGGAGGTGGAGTTCCTGAGTGGTTTTTGGCGAGCTGACAACAGCGATGGTGGAGCTTTGTGCTAGGCACAGCAGGCAAGAGAGTTGTGTCTCAGCTTGGGAAGCCCAATTCAAACACCTCGGCGTGAGGAAGGGTGAAGCCTAGGACTTTGGCAGGGATGCCAGAGTGGCTCTCCACCCCTTGGCACAGTCACAAGCCTTTCCTTTGCAGATGCCGCTCGGCCATGCTCTATGGTAGACGGTACTTTTCAAGGCTAAGATGTATTAGGGGTCAAAATGAGCAAGTGAATCATTTCCCAGTGACATTTACCCAGCGAATGTATCGTGGAGGCTCCATCTCATCTGCTATGCTCCTTCCATAAATCACTGTCCGTGCTGCGTCCCTACGCACAACTGCTCTGAATACACACGGCAAAGAGCCCCATGCGCGTTAAGGGAATGGGCAACACAGCTCCACATCCGTGACTCCATGCAGAGCTTCTCCCTGCTCCATTCAGGTCCACAGGCCTCTGGTGTTATGGACCATGCCGTGGCCATGCTTTCCTCTCCCTGTCCCACTTCTTACTGCCGTTTCCCTTGTCCTTGTGGTGTTCCTCACCCCACCTCAAAGCCTACTCTGACGTGGGTTATGTGCCTCTCCCCAGCAGATCAACCCCTTTGGCAATTTGCCTTCATCATTCGAATCCCTCAGACCTCCTCTTTGTACGCCCTCTTCCCCAACACCCTCCCCCCTCAGCAGAAGTCCTCAGGGTCGGCCGCGCTGTCTGATCACCTCCCGAAACCTCCACAGTGCTACCACTGTGTGCACCACACAGCCTCTGCCACCAAGCGCCTTGGGCACACTGGTGGCCCTGGCGGCCCCTCGCCTTCCTCCGACACCTTTCCCCGTGGCGCCCACCGCCCACCTCGGCACCCATTAATACACATAAACCCTGTCCCAGCCCAACAAACCTATTGGAAAATGTCTTTTAAGAAGCCGCTCTGACCTTTAAATGAGAAAATCCTTTTGTTTCTGCCTCTTGCTTTGGATGCTGAGATTTTTCTAAATGTCAAAGGCCGCCTTGTCCACGTGCGCCACCCTCTCCCCGGGTCTGCAAAGCGGATAGATCACCACTACGGGTCACTGCGGACAGGCGCGCACACACACGGCGCAGCCCAGCAAGCACACAGCCGGCCAAAAAAACGGAGTGCCCAGCAAATCCCCAGGGAAAAAGCGTGTGCGTGTGTCTGTGCGCACATGTGGAAAAACTCTGCTGAAGTTACAACAACCCAAACACGAGGTTTGGAGATCTAATTGCTCAAACTTGGCTCTCTCGGGTGATGATATCATTATCAAGATCCCCCAATTGAGTTACGCCTCACCAATCAATCTCTCCTAAGCATCACGCGCTGCTCAAATACCAGGTCCCCAGGTAGCCACTAAATCACTTTAATTAGAGGCTGTTCATTTAAAATTAGAGAAATATTAAAAAAACAAAAAAACAAATTGTACCACAAGATGTGCTTACGGCTGGAAATATTTATGAGGTTATTTAGCAAACTGTTTACTGGTTTCCTCCTTCTTTTTCCGTGGCAATGGGCACGTTTCAGCTGGCCTGACAGGACGCCTGCCCAAGGCAGCTCTCGCAGGATGCGCAGCTCTTCATCAATCAAGTCACCTACTTTTCACAAATGACCATTCCTTGTCTGCAGCGAAGTTTTTCCCCCTTTAATATCCTCTTTGTAACCCAAAAGAGGAAGAGTACTTCTTTATAATAATTGCTTCTTGCCAAGACCTCTGACCTCCGTGTCGCCAGCTTGCTATATAAGGTGAATTTATGAGGCAGAGAGAGATGGATGCCTGTAAAGGGCCTTCCAGGAAATGTAATGAAAAAGCTGCTTTTAGCTGCTGAGCAAAGAAAAGCAGCGCCTGGCAGTGCCAAGAAGAAAATTGAAAGCTGGGGTGGAAGAAGTGAGGAACAGCCCTGCGTGCACTGAGATTTATAGCAAACATTTCCTTTCTTTTTCTTATATTCAACATCGAGATGAACCACAGCCCCACAATGTCTTCTGCGCAGGAGGTCAGCTCGTATACTTCCATCTTCATCAGAAAGACGACCCGGGCACGATGCACACGAGCGACACAAGTGATGGGCGCCTGGATGCTGCACCAGCCCAGCAGCCAAGAAACACAGAGTACTGCGTAGCAGTGAGTTTCCCCCTACAGCCACATGTTTTGATCCGCGTGAGCTCTCCTGCACCCACTGTAAAAAGATGCAAAACGTACAGAAGAGCGGGGACATGCGCTGAAGCACCTGCACCCCTCTCCGTGGGGAAAAGCGGCTGGTGGTAATCCTGGGGGACGGTGCTCTGCGCGGTGGAGGGCAAGTCAGCATCTTCTCTCAAAAGGTTTCTCCTACAGGTTAATGCCCTTTAGACTGTCAAATGTGATGCCATAAAAATAAGATCAAAGGCTTTAAAATAAGGGAAGCATATTTTTTTGATTCATACTATTACTATTTTATATCTGAATATTCCTACAGAGCTTTTCATCCTGGAAGACGGGCCTTTGAACTGCTGTGATTTCACCTATCACTGAGGAGCAACCCCTGGGGTAAAATGTGACAGCTATTATCAGGGTGCATTAATGTTACTCAACAGTTCAGGACAGACAGAGACAAATATATCCAATTTAAATCATAGGTTTGAAGAACTACTGCTCAGTGTGGATTAATACCCATGCATTTTCCAAAAGTGCTTTGAGAGTTTTAAAGGACAAGTATCGAAAACTAAAACTCCCTGTCTCATCTGTAGGATGCATTCAGCCTCCCACCATTATGCTGTAAATTGAACATCAGTATTGTCAAAGAGGGAAGAGGGTAACATAAATGATTCAGCCGTAGCATCTGCTTTCGCATCCACGGATTCTGATGGGGATCTCCAAACCAGCTATCAAGGAGATTCACCCTGCGGAGATTTGTTGAGGTGACACACAGAAATGGTTCAGCTGAATACAAGACTGGTGAGCCTAAATCACAGCGGACTATTCACATCACAGAGAAGTGAAAATTGCATGGCATGTCCACTCTAAACCAATACTGGCAGCTGGCTCTAAGTCAGAGCTTGAGATCCTAAATTCTAACTTTTTAACAGGCCTCAGGACTGCTAAATAGTGTTCACCACCAAATATGTTTATAAACATCAACCATGAAGGAGTGTAGATGAGAGCAAGGCACAGGGCTCACTGGATTTTTCCACCCCATCCTATAAAAATCCAAACTATGAAATTAAGCCTTTAAATCCAATACCTCGTTAAAAGGCTCAGGATCTTTACCAATCAGTGTCTGTCTGTCCTTGCCATACGGGGAAGCCGTGCTGATCCCCCAGCCACAGGTATCTCTGACCTACATGAAGCCCTTCAGAAAAAGCAGCCACAGGCACGGTATCCCAGCTGCTGTCACAACCCCGCGCTGCAGAGCTGGCCCGCTCCAGCACCCAGGCTGCGGCTTTCCAACCATCTGCGCGGTGACCGTATTGGACTGGTCAAGCTGCAGAGTGAGTAGCTAACAAGCATTAACAACATCCAGCCCATGTGTTCTGCCTAGTAAAATGCCAACCCATCTGTCTGTAACATTAGCGACTCCACGGAAGCCGTATGCGGGAGAGACATAAATTAGGGAGAGAAAAATCTCCCGTTACTTTCTCTGAAATGACTCTGCAGTTGTAGCCGGCAATGCTAGGGACTGGGTGTTATTTCAGTTCTGCTTTCCCTGCCAAATCACAGCCTCACGCAGCTCTCCAGCCTCGCCATCCAGAGGCGGCTTCTGGTCCGCGCCCGGCCCCCATGGACACAAGGGGAACAGTAGGTGCAACTCAAACCAGGTCCCAAACCTCTCCCCCAGGAGAGCCAGGAGCAAACAGACAACTTGAGGGAGATGCCGGGGGCTGGGAAAGGAACTCAGCACACAAGAATCCCTCCTTTGGACAAGGAACTCATCTCGTTAACCAGCCAAGTTGCTTATCACGTTCCTCTCCATCTCCCTTGCTGGGAGGAGAGTTGGAAGCAACAGAAGAGCAGAGAACCAAGAACATGGACTTTCTGGAACATAAGAAGGAAGCACCTATGGGAGAAATGCAAAAAAATCATCTGTGTGGGCTTTAATTAAGATGGCCTGGTTCCCAAAGCGGGGAGATACTCCACTTGGGAAGTGCAGCCGTGAGCACGAGGTCTGTAAGAGAACACGAGCAGCTAAGTTTGCAAAACCCTGCACCAAGGAGAGATGGCTGGAACCACGGTGGATTTGGATGGCACCGCGTTGCCAGGGAGATAGGCATCCGCTCCCCAGCGCCAACCACCGCTCACCAACAGCCAGAACTTGCTGGAGCCTCCACCGCTCACTGAGTCACACCAGGCATGCGCCGTCCCTCCGCTTAGCTGCTTCTGCATCATGCCTCTGCCAGGGACCTCTGTTTTCCCTTCTCCAGGTTAGAGAAAATAAGCAGGGAAACCCGAGACTCACCCCAGCTGAAGTGCCTGCACATGACACGGGGTGCAAAGAGGTCCTACGGACTTCAGGACTCACCAGCTGCCAAGTGGAAAAGAACCCCCTCGTTTGGGAGCTGGGCATCTAGTTTTGCAAGAGATGGAGGCTGAGAGCGCGCTGGAATGGTTAAATGAGCATATTACACACGCCTGCGAGGCATGTCTCACCGGAGCAACTGCTGCTCTGCGATACAGCAGACACCAGCGTGTGATTAATACGTTTATCCTCCTCATCTTTTTGGTATCCTTCTGGAAGTCTTGTCACGGCCAGGGCGGACAGAAAGCTAAAGAACTGGACAAGAAGATCCCGTGACCAATAATGGCTCAAGAGACCATAAGTGCTAAACTTAAGGACAAGCAGACAATTAGACCTTAGATACGTGGCTGAAGGATGGGACAGTACACGGAGCATGCCTGTTCCCGGCTCATTGAGTTTGCAAGGCTGTGGGGGAAGGAGTAACAGATGGACCTGATGGCAGATTACAGCTGAAATTCTCACCATGTTTATTCATTACCCTCTTCTAGCTCTTGGTTGTCATAGTCTGGCACCCCGGGCTGAAACGCAGGTTTAAGCCTTACATCAAGGAAATCGGTGACACATATCAGTCACCTCTGCGCAGAGCCAGTGCTCTGCGTGACAGTGCTACGGAGACCAAAGCCACCGCTCAACTGGGAGCAAGAAGAACTGGTCAATAATCGCCTCTTCCTATGGGACTCTGCGACTTGCTTATAGCTATGATCTGCCAAAGTGGAATTTAAGTGTTGGCTTTGGAAATAACATTAGTTGCTGTTGCAACATCAATAGCCAAATTTCACAATCTCAGTGTGAGTTGAGGAAGGCGCTTTTATTGCTCTCGCTTTTTTGCTGGCTCACATTTTCTTCGTTTTTCTTCATTTGAAATCGCTGTCGTCAGCACGACTGTCAACAGGACCAAAGTGAGCATGAGTTGTCACTACCCAGAAAGTCAAAGAAGGAAAGGAAAGTCGACTTTGAACATGCAAAACATTTTTCTTGTGTCTTCAAGAATGAGTTTTAACCATTAAAAGCTCACACACCCCCTGTGGGGAAGCACATTTCCCAGACTGCATCTATAGCCACAAATCAAGATTAATACTGGGGGAGAAGACGTCATTATTTAAAAAATTTCACCGTGTCTTTCTCAACTTCAACGCTTTTGAGTGCACGGAGATGGTGGTTACCAGTAGCTGTATTTGTGGAGTCACTCGAACAGACGTGGTAGTCCACAGGCAGGAAAAACTGAAGAGCAAAGTAGTAAGGAAACCAGTCAACTGGCATGTGCGGGTTGTGCCTGCTTTCAAGAAATGGGCTTTTAATGGGAAACCCAGTGTGAAACAAAAAGTTACAGGGCTCCTCTACTCCTCCCTCCTCCAGCAGATCTGATCTCACCGTAAGAAGGAAGCCCACAGCTGAAGAGACAGAGGTTGCAGCTAAGGAGCGAATAAATAGGGAGATTTCAGTACTCGGTGAAAAAGGAAAAGAAATTCCACTGTATCCCCTGAGGGGACACTCAGACCTTTGGGCGACGACGCATTTGCTGAAAGCTTCTGCTGTTGCCGCCTGTGCTGTCATTTGGCACTAACCTCCTGAAGAACATGGCAAGACAGCGCTGCTGGTTCTCATGTCCGGATGAACATGCTCCTCTTCCCGTAGGGAAAAGGAGAGGTTTTCTGTTTAGTGAACGCACCGTGTTCGAGAAACCTCCGAGGAATCTGCCTGGGGCCCCGGCCCTCCCCATCTGACACACATCTGACTGGTTGTCTCTTCCTGCTGGTGTTCTCCCAGTGATGTGCTGCCATCCGCCAGTCAGCTCCTTTCGCTGGAGGTGCAGGGCGGGGAGGGGGGGAGATTTATGCAGACACCATGTACGCAATTATGAAAACAGAAGACAAGGCACCCGGATATCACACAAACTGATGCATTTTTGCTGGCAGGCTTTTTGCATGACCCAGCAACAGCTGTCAAGCTCCAGCCTCTCTCATCTGAGCTCCGCTACCACTTCAGCATCCTTCCCCATCCCTTAAGAGGGCTCCCTTCCCTTCCCTTCCCTTCCCTTCCCTTCCCTTCCCTTCCCTTCCCCTCCCTTCCCTAGCATGGGATGCGAAGGGGAGACAGCACGATGGGTTTTCATAGCGGCATTAAAATGTAACGTTCACTTCTTTAGGCAATACGCCGTTAATTAGCAATGACCTCGAGGCAACCAAGCTGCTCAACCAGCAATCTCTCCCACTCTTGAGCTCTTTAAAATTTGCCCTTTTCCTGTGCCAAGTCTTTCGGCAATCTTCCCTAAAGCCCAACGGCGGTCTGCAGACATCCACACACGTCGTCCAGTGTCTTCTGGAGAGAGGTGGGCAGTTGGTACGGAGCTCGGGCTCCACGTCTTCCCCAACCACGTCCCCCACTCTGCATAATGTTAAGGAAAGGAAAGGACGTGCCTACAAGTTTCCCTGCCGGATCAGCTCCTGCCGTGAACTCTGCAGCCTGGGAGCCTGTTACCCGCCACGTCCTCCTGGTTTTCATCACTCCATGCTTATGTTTGCTCTTGTAAATAGATTTAACCTTTCTAAAATTAACAGCAGAAGAGAACTTCTTTTGGCAGAGAATCAGCTTTAGAAAGATGGAGGAATATAACATTTTCCAAACATTTGAAAACCGCAGACTAAAGATAGTGTTAGTCTCTCCAGTGCTTGCTGTTTTCGCTCATTATTCTGAATGTTAATACATTAATAGATCCTCTCCTGATTAACGGCTGCACTAGGCTGTCTTTCTAGGAACACATATGGTTCCTTCTTGCCACAATATTGGAATAGAGAGCCAAAATATTTAAACAGTGACACTAATAAAAGATTTTATCCCCCCCACCCCAATGTAAATAACTAAGGCTGGAGCCAACCCTTAGCTCTAAATGCTTCTTATCTTTCAAAAAGTTCTTAATCAAATCTGAGCACACTGGCTGAGGCCCATTTGAAATAACTGGGCTGTCTGTGGTGGTGACACTGCCGCAATAATGGCACCGTCCCTGCAGGATGCTCCGCGCCCAGCTGAACGGAGCACGCACGAGTTGGGCACGTAACGAAACGCGATCATTAAAGCCAGGCGAGTGCCGGCGCGGGCTGCTTCTGCCTGCGGGGCTAGAGGAAGATCCAGGATGCTGCATGCAAGGAGCGGGAACGGTTTTCTTCCCCCACACCTGCGAGGTCCAAGTGTTGCCCTGAATTAAGATAATTTGGCCGGGGGGACTCCAAACGCTTCTCTCCCAGCTGCCGGCACTCCGCAGCGTGCATCCCACCTGCTGAAGGCCGCGGGAATTACCCAGCGCACAGCCCAGAAAGCCCGGTGAGAAATTCTAGTTGAGGATATTGGGCTTGTCTTGAGTCGTAGGTCAACTGCCAACGTGGAATTGCCTAAAAGATCTGTTCCTCCCTCATTTTTTTCTCATGCTGTGCCATTACTTTTCCTCTCTGCCACAGGTCCTGTACAAATCCTACCTGTCTAATGCCATCAGCTGCTACAATCAACAGGAGTTGCCACTTTGTGCTGCTTGTCACACAGCCCGTCAGCCCTGTTACTGGCTAAGAGGGACACAACCCTACTGCAAGCAAACTCCTGAAATTTAAAAAACCTTTTTGCATTTCAAGGAGCGCGACCTGCGAGGGGACGGGCTCCAGGTTTGTACTCCAGAAAACATTTATCACTACAGAACTGAAACATGGTGCGAAAATAAAAGCTCTCGAAACCTTTCACACATTCCCCAGCGCGCCCAGAGGTGTTCCTGCTATGATACACCTAACAATGCTCTTGAGAATTGTTTTCACAAGCTAAAAATACAAACAAAACAGCAACAGAGTCAAGAAGTACTTCTTCAAATGCCTCGAATCGAGGCTATTTGTGCTCTAAAAACAATGTAGAAACAGTGTTAATGTATATTTAGATGTTACAGAAGGCCACGGGAAAAGACCTCAGCAAACAGTGAGTGCCATACTACAGAGCACGTCTCGACTAAGGTGGCAGGTTTATTTTAGATCACTGACCTTTGTCCTGCTCAATCAGGCTGTATTTTACAATTCAAGTTACATTTATTTGTGTATATAAGAATGTACGCGAAATACTTGCATTCTTTCTTGTGTAAAAAAACCACACAGAAAGCAGAAGATGCAGATGAGAAAACACGCGGATGAGTTTCCTTGGGGGGTTCATAGACAAAGATGCTTAAACGAAGTAATTTAAAACCAGAAAGAATCTTACACACAAAGCGCTTCTCAGCATCGCATTTCACTTGCTTGTTTTCAACTTCGTTTGAAAAAAAGCCTCAGAGGGAACCAAACCACTTTAGCTGCTGTTTCCTCCTTCCTGACATCATCTGGAGAACTTCACCAACCTCCTTCCCTACCAGTTACACACCAAACCTTCCAGAACAAGCAAGTCCACGGCAATGAGGAGAATTAAAAACATTAGCTAGTCATTGCTCGTCACGCCTCGGAAGGGTAGGGAGGCACTAGCGTTACCTGAGATTGAGAGACAAGAAGAAATGAGCTTCCTACGTCTGCAAGGCAACGCAGAACCACGCAACGGACTCGGCGCTCGAGTCCCGTTTGCCTCCTTTGCTGTACAAACCAGAGCTTCCTCAACCCACGGGGCTGGAAGGGAACGTGCGAGATGCGGGAGTAATACCGTTTCACTGTAAGTCACTCATAAACTCCAGGTAAACGGTGTAGCAAGGGGATGCCCACGATAAAGGCTGGGGCGATGCAGAGAGGCACCCGCAGCCACCCCACGCCGGGCGCAGTCCCCGGCACAGGGCCGCTCCAGCCCAACGACCGCCCCTTCAGCCTAAGGACGGCTCCATTTAGGACAAGCCGACCCATCGCACCCACAACAGCGCCCCGCAAATGGCTTTATTTAACCAGGAGACCGGATTTGTGTTGTTTCTACCGGCACATGAATCCAGCTTTGGCCGCAGAGGGCTGAGCTGTGTTTCCCTCAGCGCCACTAAAAGCGTCGGGATTGCGGAGGAGACTGGAGAGACTGTGTTTGCCTTCAGTCTCCCATGGATCGTATCTCAGCAGCAAGAAGGGCTCACGCAGCACAACACATCGGGCTGCGACTGTAAAGAAGTTCAACACTTTTGAGGCT
Source organism: Himantopus leucocephalus (assembly GCA_003993805.1). Taxonomy (NCBI): domain Eukaryota; kingdom Metazoa; phylum Chordata; class Aves; order Charadriiformes; family Recurvirostridae; genus Himantopus; species Himantopus leucocephalus. Next base: position 5,397,180 of record RSEF01000014.1, read on the forward strand.
GTTTCTCTCAAGTTCTCAATGAATTATTTTAAATTTCGTTAAAGACTTCCCACGGTTTACTGGTCGGCAGTGAGAGCGGAGCATCCTGGGGAGGGGCTGGTGAAGCACAGCATTTCTCAGGCTGATCCGGGCAGACCGATTCATTCTCATTTTGTCACTTTTCAGCATATATGTGGCCCCACCTGTGGCTGAGCTCTGCCCGAAGATGCGAAGAGGAGTGTTTCTGTGCTGGAGGTTCCCACCTGTGTGTTCCAGACAGACGGTGAATGGCGAAAAAGGTCCCCAGAGAAGCGATGCAAAGGGTCACCCAGCGGGTCGGTAGCAGAGCCAGGAGCCACGTACAGCTCCCGCATGTCCTCCACGGACACCCAGGCTGTGGGACACTTCCATCCACACAGCCGGGAAACCTCAGCTGCTACGGCGCAAAGGCAGAGGAGGACGTAATGAGGTGGATTTATTCTTAAGTCGCTGTGCAGGGATGCGCCATTCTTTACTTTTTAGTGCCCGGTTACTTAACCTTAATGCTCCACTGATGTTATTTCTTGTACGGAATTTTAGATACGTGTCTACGGACGAATTTGCGTAGATCAGAGGTGACCTTTACGCGTGTGCATGTGGAGATTCATACAGCGTGAGGGCTAGCTAGGAGGCTGAAGTCATTAAGATATGTTCTTATCTGAAGTTTCTTATGAATTATTTGTAGGCTATTTTCTCACTTATTTTGTTATAATACTCCCACATACTCACCAACCAGTAAAAATAGCTTAACAGTGAATACATGTTTCGGAAGTCTGTTTGCCTATTTTTCTTTTGTGCAGCAGCTGCTGTTGCCATGCTGTCGTTGCTATGTTTTCCTTTTGCTTTCTTTTTCTTAAGAAAAAAAAATCTATTCCCTAAACATGCTAGACTCAGTTCATGGAACAAAACACCTGAGGTGTTGCCTAGAGGAATATTACATGCCCTGGCTGGAAGAGCATAGCTTATGTGTAGAAGAAAGTCCTCTTGACACTCATATACACATTCTTATTGGGAAGAGTTAATGGAACTACAAATGCTATTTAGACAGACTATCAAAAAGCTGCAGGCAAAGATCATTAAAAAGGAGTATTAATGTGCCTTAGAAACTGGGCGGTGAAAGGTAAAACTGTATGCTGAACTATAAGTTGATAAGGAGGTAGGGGGGAAAAGATTGAAAAGAACAGATGTGGCCACGTCTCATCTGGAAGATAAGACAATGAAGTTGCTCAAGAAGCTTGTCAAAACAGTTCTTAAAGCTCGACAGCTAAAATTTGGCACCGTGGGATGGCCCTGAGAAATGCACATGCTCTTTCCAAAGGCCACAGGTCCAAGATGCAAAATTTGGCTCTGGGCTGCGGGCCCCAGGTTGCCACTTTCTGCTTCTGGTCCCACTATGAAGAGCGGTGGGAGTTTGCTGAACTGGGGTTGAGGCTCAGCAATTAAGCCCTGGAAAGACGTTGCTTTGGGTTGCCCATCCCTCCTTTGCCTCTCAGCTCCAGAGGAACTTGGATGGTCCTTCCAATCTTGGTCTCCTGCCAACCTCCATGGAGGTCCGGGAAGGAGAGTGGTAATGTGGTAACAAGAATCAATAGTTTCTGCCCAACGATTGATGACTTAGGAGCCACAAAAAACTACGAGATGGCAAAATGACTTAGGTGGGTCAGGAGTGTGGAGAACTGTGAGGGACCAGGAGGACCTGTGAAATTTGGGTCATTGGACAACGCTACGGCAGAAGACATTTAATACAGACAAGTGCAGCGTACTGCGTGTCGTTCTGACAATTTAAAGGATTCTTAACACGCTCACGGGTTTGGAAATGATGTAACCTCTGAGAATAAAAAGCTAAGCACCACTGTGGCCAGCTTAAAGACAACTTCTCAGTGCACAGTGTCACTCAAAACAGCAAGTAAGATGTCAAAACAAGATGTGTTTGAAAAAAAAAAAAAAGACTAGAAGCAGCATGTCATGTTTTTATACAAGTTGAGAGCATGTCCTCTTCTCCTGGGCGGGCAGTCAGTCAGCCTTGGTGAATTCAGTACAAAACAAGGGCAAAAGATAAATTAGGTTTCCCTTGTTTGAGGCATGTGCTATGTAACCTGCCTCTTTCCTCTGAAGAAGATCTCCATCACTGACTGCATCGCTGGGTCACCGGGAGAGACATTAAAGGCTGGAACAGTTTACTGCAGAATTAAGAAGGGCAACAGTAAAATAGAGATGGTCAATGTGGTGAACGCTGAGTAGGATGCTACGCTAGAAAAGGGACTTCCAGTATTTCAGGTACTCTTCAGCTATTACCCTCCTTGACGGAGGTGGGTGAGAGTTACAAACACAGCTGGATTCAAGATGCCCCTTTCTCTTTCTGGAGTACGTCTCCATTAGCTACCACTCTTCTACACGGAACACCATGTTTCTCTAGGTCAAAAAAAACCCCAAGCCCCCACCTGTGTGGGGCACAGCTGCTACTCCTGACTACAAGCTTCAAGCACAGCACTGTCGAGACCAGTTCTGCCATTCACTGTGCATCATTCCTGCCTTTACCCACATCCCGTCAGCCCCACACTTTGGGGTCTACCAAAGACTGTCTTCCTTATGCCACCGACCATGCGAACCACCACTTCCAGCCATGCCAAAGAAATCATACAGAGCTATGCAGTCCCACGATTAAGACCTGGGAGCGAGGAGCTTCTAACTTTATTCCTCACTTTGGGTCCCAGCGTGAACTACACAAGCAGCAGCATTTCCCTGCATCTCAATATCCTCACCCTCCACTAGAACTAATAACAACTCCTCCAACAAGCAGGCGTGCTGTGAGAATCAATTGGTATTTGTAAAGGCCTTTGAGAAATGTAAGGCACAGTCTGTATGTGAAAATTATTGATATGATTCATTACTAGGCATTCACACTCTATTTATACAACTCCCAGTCTATTACTAAATATTATGTCCATTTGAATATTGAAATCACTGCTGCTAATAATTTCTGCTAATGTTACACTGGTCTTTCGGAGGTGGCTTTTTCAACTTGAATGGGAGAATTGTGGAGGCAGTGAAAAAGGGAACAAATGCCAGAAGAGGAATTAAAAAGAGGACAACAGCTCTGTGCAGGCTGCATGGAAAACAATAAAAAATCCATTTAACAAGTAACTTTGTGTTAACGCTTATCTGATGCCTCTTCCCGTGCTCTTTCTTCTCAACTGAATTTGTATGAAAATCTGATCTCCATTAGCCCTCGCCTGCGAGATGGGAATGAGCAAACCCGAGCGCGTCGTGTCTCTCCAGACAGAGCGCTCGCTCCTCGCACGCCGGCCCGGGCGACACCTCGGCCCCCGCTCCGTGACCAGTCTCCTTCGCGGGGAGTGGGGATGCTCCATCCGATCCACCATCCTCCGAGCCCTCAATCACCAACTCCGACGTTCTCCGCGCAAGAGCCCTGCCTCTTACTTTGCCGTGCCACTGAAAGCAGCACAATCTGGGACTGCTCAAAAGCTCCGTTTCTGAGAAGCAAGAGCATATGTCTATACATTATATATTTATTCACACACTGAGGCATGTTCCCACTCCCGAGACACACACGGTATGTTCCGAATTTCTCACTCCAGCATGTTTTGCAAATCTGCTCTCCACCCCCTCTATTCCCTCGTTTCACTTTATCAGTATCTTGTTTAAGGGAAATGCTGCTTACTGTAAACTGGAAACGTTAACATCAGGTCAACAGACCATTTATTAAGAAGCAGCTGTGGGAGAGGGAGCGATGGGGCACAGCTATTTTCCTGGCTCAGCTTCTTTTCCTTCCAGTTGGAATATTTATTTCCTTGCTGTGAGCTTTCTACTCGCTCTTTGCGCTGACAAAACGCTGCCAATATCTGCGGTGCGGGAACTCAAGGACAATCAATATTTCACTTGAATCAAATACAATGATTTTTTTTTGTTTTGTTTTCAAAGCTCAACATTTTGCAATTAAACCTCTCAAGACATGGGGAAAGTTGAGGTTGGGATTCTTTTGTGAAAGGCAGGAGGGAGCAGCACAGAAGTAGAAACCAGAGCAAACCAGCAGCGAAGCCAATAGAAATATGCTGCATCGTTTCTTCTTTTTAATACATTTTTTACGAGAAGTGAGATCTTTGATTACATTTTTGATTAGGAGAGACAGGCATTGCCCTGCCCAATGCACAGTTAGAGGGAAAGGAGCCTTTCATGTTCATAGATATCAGACATCAAAACAGCCATTCCCAACTCTTAAAAGGATCAGACAAAACTGCAGCTCAAACTGTGCCAGAGACTTTGGTGCAGGCAGGTTCCCGGCGGAAGGCAGTCTCGGAGCTGTAAGAAAACATGTGGATGCTGACACTCCTGTTGAACGTGGGGAGAAACATGGGGAATTTCTCCCAGGGAAATCCAGGACCATTGTAAGGGCGTTTCAGGATGAGAAGACCAGGAGCCGTGACAGCCAGGCTGCAAGGGGAGCTGCCAGAAAGGAGCTCCTGGTTGTTAGGAAAGAGTAGCTGCTCCATCAGAGGGTCCAGGTGGGATCGCTCAGTGGGGAAAGCAACCAGCAGAGTGCAAATGACGGCAGGATTTTTACTTCTATTACAAAGATGTCACAGCTTCCCCTTTTTCTCCTTCCTAAAGACTCATGGACTTACTGGACCTCCCAAATATGCTGACGCCCAGGTGCAGGACAAGTACGCTGACAACCAGCTCTGCTGTGCAACGCAACTGGTCTCCATCTTCAGAGCTGCAGAGCATCCACGTGGCCTCCTTGCTTTAGAGGTCACCTTGATTCCCTGATAACCTACAACGGTTGAATCGTGCGAACAAGAGATTAGAGTTCTGATCTTGCACAACTCCAGTTGAATACTAACAATGGCAGCGTGGTGTCCCAGCTTATCCCTTACCATCCCTGCAACGACCCTTCGTTTGGCTGTGGGATCTGCAAAATCTCAATGGCTGGAACGAGACAGGACAGCAAATCAACTCATCAATTCATTCCCAGATTAGTTCAGCCTGGATTCAAGCACCTTCTCCTGTCACAGCTTGCCAGCGTGCATTTTACAGAAGAAAAAACCTAAACCCTTGACAATTTTTCAAGGTCCATAGCAGGGGCTGCCTAGGTTGGTGGCAAATATGATGAACATCTTACCAGGATTTGGCTCAGCTGTGCAAACAGATGTCCTGAAAGCATTGGCTGCACCTGAAGCTAACTTGGACGCTAACTCAGACACCTGAACCTTCTCCAGGTGTCCCCAGCGCTGAATACTGACCCTCAACCATAACATGGACTTGCTGGTGCAGAAGCAGTTGTATCTCATTGCACACAGTCTCACCACCAGCCAGTTCCTAACCTTTCTTTACAGAGGAGTGTCCTTCAAAGCGTTGTAGCACCACCCCACCTCTGCCGTCACCCTTCAGCCTCCCTCTAAGCAGAGATAGTGTTGGGACTGCGCAGCCACCGGTGCCAGGACACCGTCCAGTCCAGCCTGTCTCTGGCTGTGGCCTCCATCCCTGGCTGGCCGAAAGACCCAGCAGTGATCCAAACCGCATTAAGCTGACTCCATGCTCAGACCGATAACAACCAGCTTGCGATGGGCAATTGTTCCTTCTCCCGAGGCTGCCAGGGCTGCTGCATTTTATCCTCTTTCTCCCTCCTAATACAGCAATAATGTCAGACCAAAGGAGTCTGGGAGATGCCCACAACTCACTCTCAACAGCGCACTGACACCCAGCCCTACATCTCCGTTAAAGATGAGCACTGCCATCACTTGACCAGCCGAGCACCTGGGTAAGATACGTGCTTGGATGAAAAACAGCTGGCTGCAGCTCAGCCCGGACATTGCAGAGGTGCTACCGGCAGCGGATCCACCAGAAAATTCAACCCCATCTTCCACTGAAGTGCTGTATCTACCTGAGAGATGAATAGCCCTTACTTTCCTCTGCACACACCGCTGCTACTGATACACACCAGATGTGGCTGTGAACACCTCTTCCCCAGTTCAGACCAGTCAGGAGGTTGCAGGCTTTTCACTCCGACGTAGGCTTAGTTAGCGGGATCTCTGCCTCTCTTCCCGAGGGAACAATTCACATGCGCGCTTCTCAGCTGGATCAGCTCGCAGCACTCGTCCACTTAGCACAGAGGCAGGTGAGAACACGCCGTACCCCGGTGCCGCGCTGTATTGGCTTGCCATTAAATGGCAGATACGCTGCCATTGATTTCAGTTAGATTTTTGTTCCTAGCAAACTCTCTAGAAATACTTAGCCCAAAGCCTGAAGTGCTTCTGAACGCATACCTGCCTTGTTTTCTATAATTTATCGACACATTCGGTATCTCTCAGTGTAGAAGACAAACTGGAGGAATGCAGCAATCTGATTCCCCCCCCAAACGTCACCGATGCGATCAGAGCAGCGATGGGAGCACGGCTATTCTGTTGCTCTTGCAGCTTTTTCCTCCGCGAGGCACGTGGACCTCTGATTGTCTTTGAGGCTTTGGTTTCACTGGCTGCACTGATTCGATGACACCACCGATTGTTATTTTTTAATCTCTGACAAACAACGGTGAGCTGCTGAAGCTGCAAGCACAGCCCCATGCAGCGATTAGCTGCACGGAGGAAGACAAGTAAGATTGCCCCCACATTTTGGCATGAATAACAATGAGGCAGACAATTTTTCTAGGAAGTGCTGCTTTCCCGTAAAGCAGCCTTTAGAAAAATGCCAGTAACATCCCAGGGGCGTTCGGTCCTCTGGATGACGGCGAAGAAACCACAAATTAGTTCTTTCTGCAACCCGTAGAGATGTTTCCACGTGTGGTCTTGGTGTTAGAGGATGAAGTCAAGGTACAGAAACAAATACAGTAGGCAACACGTGCCATGGAGGATTTGGGCAAACATCTCCACCTAAGTATAGCTCCCTCCCGGAGACTCTTGCCCGAGGTCCTGCTAACCCACGTGCCACCAAAACAGACCAAATCCAAGACCCCGAGCTTCATGCACATCGAAGCAGGCTGGCCGGTATTCTCATGCTACAGGGAGGGGCAGAGTGAGGAAAAACAAGGAGGAAATGTACTCGTTAGAGGAAACCTGTGCCGGTGAACAAGGGAAAGAGGCAGAACAAGATGCCGCACCAGGGAGTTAACAGGCACCGGCTGGATATCTTCAGCTCAAGCAAGCATTATCCCAACCAATTTATATATAACCAGCTTAGTCGAAATACCACTTAATTTAAAACGTCCAGGAAACAAAATAATGTCTTCAAGGTCAGGTGGGGCCAGCTTGTTAAGGGCAGGACAATTTTATTTCCCGCTGACTTGCCACCCATACTAATGGTCCCTCCACAAGAGCGCTGTCAAGGTGAAAAGAGCAGCACACAACTCCGGACTCAAAACAGCCTGTGACGTGCGACGAAACCATCTGCAGCTTCACTCTCATGGCTGGTAGAGTCATACCAGCACAGCTCCCGAGTCCCAAATGGCCACCTGCCTGCAGACGCTTCTGTTAAGTTGGAAATGAGAACAGGAACCTTTGAGAAACACTTCAGAAGATGCGCCTCTGGTCCCCCGGCTCTTCAGCCGTGTGTGTGGAACGGTGCAGGGCGCCAGGGGAAGGGACTTCCCTCGGCAGCGCAGTGGCACTCTAAACACAGTTATTTGCAAGCCACATCAGATGTCAATGGCCTAGAAGTCCCCCTTTGCCCCAAGGTCCTGTGGCGCTGCTGGTGCACACCGTAACGCTAGTGAGGCTGAGGACGGAAAAACTCAACCCGCTGGTGCCGAGGGCCACCCAGGATCTCGGAGCAGCATGAGCCGCTAGTGGGGCAGCACGTGGCCACGTGGCCGCCTTCCACTGCTCTTTTTCCCGTTCAGAAATGCCTCACCCTTTCCACAAAGGTGAAGGTCTCAGAAAGTAGGAAGGGGTGATACAAAGAGCCACGCAGAGTCGGCCAGGAGAGAGCTTCTGCACCAGCCGCAGGACGGCGCCCGGCGAGCAGGCAAAGCCCAGAGGCGATGCCCAACCCGATGAAAATGAAGACGTATTCCTGCACCTGCTGTGTTCTCTTGTACAGATGCCGTTGTGCCGTTTTTCAGTTTGTAAAATAGAGGAATACTTGCTGTACCTCACAATGGTCCTGGAAGGCTTAATTCATGTTTGTGAAGTGCTTTCAGATCTTAAATTGGAAGGCATGAGAAAGCACAGGTTGTTATTATAATTGCATTATTAAGTGCTGTTAAAAAAAATTCAGCTTACATTTCGTAGAATTCAGGTCCTTCTTCAGACCAGCTTTATGTCCCCTGACACGTGTATTTGACAATAACCCAAACAGCCTTGATCTTTTATTCCCAGCAGGGTTTTCTTTATACCTTAATGAGGTCTCTTCTTAATCTTTTTTCCAAAGGATAAACACCTCATCTCAGCATAACCAAATTCTCTGAGCTGCTTCGCGTGAGCCTGGTTTCCCTCTGCCAGACTGCTTCGGTAACACCAGGCCAGTGAGGGGTCCAGACTGGTCAGGAGGAATACGGATGGGATCTCACACATCCCTCACAAGATGCCACAGTACAGTTGTGGATTTGCATGTGCTATCTCTATTTCTGCCAGTTAGGACATTCCTGAAATATTTTACGGCTCCCGAGAGCTGTGCCAGGTTATTTAGTCCCAACTACAGCAGTAATTTTATCCCTCTCGTCCATAATGCCTGATCTTCCACCTTATTTCTGTTTCGTAGCACAGGATGCTCCCGGGATATATTCCTGACTATATTTCTGTCTTCAGACTCCCATACTTCACGTCCCTTACCCTTACCCTTTCCATTACCAAATCACCCGGAGATCTACAGCCTTGTTGATATTGACTTTCTTCTCTCCTCAATCCTTCTCTCAGGTTTCCTTTTTCTTCCCCCTATCATCTGCAAATTGCATCGTTTTTATCTTTTGCTATGCTGGAAATCTTATCATGAAAGAGAGACTTTTCTTTTTTCTTTTTTTTAATTAGTACTTGGTAATATTACCAAGCTGTGAGTTTATGGCTTTGTAGATCTTATATTTTTGACACTAATTACTCACAAAGGCTTTTAAAGCAGCTTTTCAACATAGCAACTGCCACGACTGTAATTAAGTAAGAAGCAGCACATTTTTTTTTACATTTCAGAAAACGGCTCTAGCATTCCTGCCCCGTATCACAGCTCAGCCCCCCGTATCACTCCGACGAACGAGACCAGACGTCGAAAACATATTACTCCCGACGCACGCGCAACCCTCCCCACCCTCACCCAAGCGCTCGGCTGATGTATTAATAGTGCTGTCAGCACCGAGGATCCACAGGGATTCACCACTTGCCTATCGCCGATCTGAAGGGCTCGGCTAATTTTAGACTCGTGGTTTCTGCTGCTTGCGGGAGAAATGTTTTTCCCCCTCTTCGAACCTCAAAGACTCACGTTGTACCGACCACGTGACCGCGCTTGATTTATCTCCTCCCCATCCTCTCCTCACTGGGACCCAGAGGGAACGCGGAGGGACGTACTGGTTTCCATACCGATGCCGGACGCGTTGCCTGGAAGGTGCCAGGGCAGCAAGCGCTCTCATGGTATGTTTGTAAACGAGCTGTTACGAGGATGATCAATTAAAGGCATCTCAGTGGGGAGAGTTTGATTCCACCGGCCTAATTCATTTTCAAATTACTCCAGGATGCTGCCTTTTACTATTACATTATTTGTTCTGAAACTCCAAATTAAGATTTTATTGCGCCATTAATTTTTATGCAGAAATTACCATTAAAATCAATGTTTTCTGCTTAAAACTTGACAGTTTGAGATGACTGATGGCCTAGCCTGTTTCTGACTGCTTTACTGCTTCGGAAGCGGATGGGTCCGTCCTGGTGTGTCGCTAACTCTGAGCGACGTTTCCATTGCACCTTACCAACACTTGGGCGCATCCATCCGAGGCAGCTGGGACATTCACGGCACCACAACGTATGTCTCCAACATCACAGGCTGCTGTTTCCAACATCTCCTGGGGGATGTAGATCCTCCTTCCGCTAACGAGCCAAGGATAGTGATGGAGCCGGGTCTCCAGCGCAGGTCGGAGCGCTGCCTTCCCTTCTGGCCTGGCAGGGAGGGCTCAGGGCTGGGCTCGCCGGCCGTGCCAGCTCCTCCCGCCACGCCAGGACAGCCACCCAAGAAAGGTCTGCTCCTGGGGTTACAGATCCCAGACTGGTCAGGGTTGGAAGGGCCCTCTGGAGCTCACCCAGTGCCACCCCCTGCCAGAGCAGGGGCACCTCCAGCAGTGGCACAGGACGGCGTCCAGGCGGGTTTGGAATGGCTCCAGAGTGGGAGACTCCCCCACCTCTCTGGGCAGCCTGTGCCACTGCTCGGCCACCCTCAAAGGAAACAAGTTTTTCCTCATGTTCAGACGGAATTTCCCATGTTCCAGTTTGTGCCCATTGCCCCTTGTCCTGTCGCCGGGCACCACTGAGAAGAGTCTGGCCCTGTCCTCTTGCCATCCGCCTTTTAGACGTTGACGAGCATTGATGAGATCCCCTCTCAGCCTTCTCCTTTCCAGGCTGAACAGCCCCGGTGCTCTCAGCCTTTCCTCAGCAGAGAGGTGCTCCAGTCCACTGATACCTTTGTGGCCTCTGCTGGACCCTCTCCAGCAGTTCCTTGTCCTTGAACTGGGGAGCCCAGAACTGGACACAGTGCCCCAGATGCGGCCTCACCAGGGCAGAGCAGAGGGGGAGGATGACCTCCCTTGACCTGCTGGCCACACTCTGCTTGATGCAGTGGTCACCCCAGGAGACCACTGGCCTTCTTGGCCACCAGGGCACATTGCTGGCTCAAATGCCTCATTGCTCCTCGCTGCCTGTCCCTATCTGTTGCCTCCTGCCCTGTCACCAGGCTGTCACGGCGATTTGTTGTGAGCTTTGTACATGCCACCTTCCGACCTACGGCAGAGATTCCCACGCCCAACAGACCAATACTGTGCAACACCGGTGCTCATGATGACTACTGAGGTGCAAGCGACGCCGTTTTACGCTACATTAGGAGCACTTCTCACTGGTGCTGGCGGAGCGAACAGCAGTACCTCAACCAGGAATCCCTCACCCCTCGCCTCCCCGGGCCCAGGCAGCAGGGCACGCGTGTGACGTCCTCCGCTGTCACGGCCACGTGTCCCACGTGCCGTTTGCTGACGGCGAGGCTCAGCCTCGGCAGGTGTATACGGGCCCGGGGTTTGCTTCCTTTTTAATTATTAAGACGAGTCATCTGGGCTTTTGTTTTAAAAGAATATTGTTTTCTAATTCTGCAGGTGCCTGCAGGGGGGTGGGCAGCAGGGAAGGGGCGGGGGAGAATAGTTCTTGAAATAAATAGACTCTTTGCCCATCCTGCGGCAGGCAGGGGGAGCCAAGGGGGAAAAAAGTTTGATCCTCTAAATATGAGGCACATTAAGCAAAACTGAATGTGATATGTAGTGAGTATCTGTGACAAGAGCAAACCGATCCTGCTGTTGGAATATTCATGCAAATAGGAGCAATTTCACTATGATTAAAAAGGCAATTAACTGAAAAAAAAACCGCCAGCAATCTGAGAAGCAGCCTGTGTGTCAGTAAGGCCTCCACGCAGTGCTGAACTGACATTTTGCTCACTTTCATATTCCATCAACGAGATACTCACTACTACAGCTTGAGAGTAGTAATTACCCCAACTGGAGGCAGATGCTCTTAGAAAGACTCCAACAAAGTCTACACAAGGCGCTTCATAGGCGGTGCACAGAGAGGGGGTTGCGCCAGCATCCTGCCTTTCCCACCCCCGCTCGCTCCGCCGCGCGGATGAAAGACAGAGGCATAAAGAGCATCCACAAAAAGAACGGGTCCAAACTAAAAATTTTCAGCCTGCGACACAAAGCATTCCGGGGAGGAAGCGCGGGCAGAAGCGCGGTGTCAGAGCCGCTGCCTCCTCTGCTCGCCGCTGATGGGATTAAGAGCATTCTCCCCTCTGGGGTCAAATCCAGAATAGGTAAATACCGACAAAAAATCTTAAATTATCTGTGTGATAATCTGCATGGGATGAAATGCGGTAGTGAACCAGTCCTCACAAACCAGTGGGATGTTAAAAGACACCTTCTGGAGATGCCCAAGTAACTTGCCCCCACTCCAGGGGAAAGCTGAGACGGATGCTATCACCCAACCACTGCTCAAAAGCGCAGAACCTCCCATTTGCAGAGCTCGCCAAACCCCAGGCCACCAGAGATGTCCGTGTGACTACCGCGCACCCCAAGCACCAGGTGACCTAAGCGCAGAGCAGGCTGGCTGTCACCTTCCGAAAACAAGCTATTCATTTCCACGACCGCAGGCTGCACACGCTAAGAGGCATCAGCAAATTTTTTCCCCGGCGGCCGCTGCTCCATCAGCACCCCTACGCCCGCACGGACGGAGCCGCTGCAATATGCATGAGGCGGCTTCGGACTTGATCCCTGTGCGAGCTGAGTGTCCTCTGCTTGTCTTTGATGATTAACTGAGCAAAAGGCTTACCCTCCGCTCAAGACGTTCTGTGGCTGAGGTATTTTGCAGCTAGTCACAAACTCAAATATATTTCCTGTCCAGCAGATACTGTCTACTCTTGAGAGCAATTTTTATTGGATTTGTAATCCCCTTTTCAGTTCTTTCTCTCCCCTTTTAATATTGCCTTTTAAGCCCTTTACCGGGAGTTCACTTTCTGAAGGCCAGCAAGGAGCAGTGGACAGAGCCTTTGGGTTTAAAAAGGAATATGCACAGAATGTTAATGCAAGAAAAACATGCAACACTCTGACCCCTTTCAATTAAGGTGCCACCTCTATCACCTTCGGCTGTCCTGGAAACTTGGATGTGCCCTGAAACAA
>RSEF01000014.1:5410060-5435014 GCA_003993805.1 Himantopus leucocephalus
GACCCAAAAAAAAAAAAAAAAAAAAAAAAAAAAAGACCCACAAAATCAGTGCTTTGAGCTGAAGCTGAGACATTTAACCGTTTGTCTCCCCAACACAACATGCGCTGGGATTGTCTTTACTTATCATACAATCATAGAATCATAGAATTGTTGAGGTTGGAAGGGACCTTTCAGATCATCAAGTCCAACCATTAACCCAACCTGACAAAACCACATCTAAACCATATCCCCAAGTACCACGTCTGCCCTTTTTTTAAACACCTCCAGGGATGGCGAATCCACCCCCTCCCTGGGCAGCCGATTCCAATGTTGGATAACCCTTTCAGTGAAAAAATTTTTCCTAATATCCAACCTAAACCTCGCCTGGCTTAACTTGATCCCATTTCCTCTCGTCCTATCACTTGTCACTGGGGAGAAGAGGTCGGTCCCCATCTCTCTACAACCTCCTTATCCAACCTCTCCCGACCAGATTCAGTGCCAAGTGCTGAACAAGGGCAAGCAAGAAATGAAACTGGAAGTTGTTAAGCAAAAGTAGAAAGGTAGTTGTGTGTGGGGGGGTCCCACCGCAGAAAACTGCAGCCTCTGGTACGTGGAGAAGGACTGGAACTCAGGGCTGGAACGTGGCACTGAATGAGGATGGGATACACCTGTCTGGATAGATGCAAAGGGCAAATCCCAACGATCCAGGGAAATCTGGCGTGTGCTCACACCACTCGCCCTCAGATCGTATGTCCAACTCGCAGAGAAGACGGGTAGGCGAAGGAAACGCTCCTTTTGATCGGCCACACCGTAGGCTGAGAGGTCACGTAAATATGAGAGTACAAGAGCAAACCCCTCTTTTTTCTCCAAAGCAGACGAGGCCCCTCCACTCAGCAAGCAGCGAGGAGGACTGCAAAGGTGTTCGACAGGTTCTCCAGCCTCGTGGGACGGCACTAAGACCAGGAGAGGCAGGAGAGAGGGCAGCGGGCAGCAAACGGCTGAGGCAAAAGTCAGACTTGGTGTGGTGCTCTTGGGAAGCATCCCTGTGGTCCCTTACTATGCCACGTGCTCTTTGCCTTCAACTGAACAACACAAGACTCAACGTCCTCTAAAGGCAAAACAAAAGTCATTTTTTTAGAGCACTCTAGCAGGTAGAAGTACACGATTACATCTCCTTTGTAGCTCCAGACAGAGCTTGGATGAACCAGACTTCTCTCCTCTAATCAAGGGTTTTGTGGACCTCTGGGGCTCACGGCGAAATGCGTCTCCATCCCTGCAGCTCGGCTCAGGGCTGCAAAGCCCTCTGCAAATTGAAGTTCACCAAGGTGCTTCAGACCTAGCTTAATTAACAGCAACGAAGAAGGAAACAGTATTTCCCTGGCTTGCTGATCTCTGGAGAAAAATAACCGAATAAAGTGATGTGTGGAAATCCTTTTGTCAAAAAGGAAAAGGAGGAAACACTTTTCTCTTAATTAGCGCCACTGCAGATCGGGCTGGTGAGGTCTTCGTGGCCGCGCTGCTGACTGGCTCCATGGCCCGGAGCCTGCCCCCGGCGCAGCGGAAGAACCTAGCACGGACAGTATGAACCCCATCCTCCCACACCCACATTTCCTCTCCACCTCTCCCTTCATGATCATTCCAGTATTATCTTCTTTACAGGTGAATTAGGTTTGTTCTTCCTTCTGTCCTTTTAATTCCTCCTTTTGGCACTGGCCTCCCTGTACAGAACGGCGCGCGGGCCGCGATAGCCTCCCTGCATCATTTTGCTTTATGTCTGGGAACATCTGTATGTGCAATTAGAGAGCCAACTCCTTTTATGTCCCTAAATGAGTAGTCTTAATCACCGCCATAAGACATCAAACCCTGGCTGGGCAGCACAACTCCGTGACGCAATTCTCCGAGCAGGGCTGGCACTACCTGCGCGCAGGATCGGCCCTCGGGAGAAGTCCCCCACCTAGGAGCAGGTCCTCCAGGCCTGTCTTCTCCACGGCGGCATTTTCACAAGGGTAATTACAGGGAAGCAGTGAGATGCTTCCCCGCTGTGCCGAACGCGTTTCACCGGCTTTCCACGGCGCCAAGCGACTGAGCTCCAGGCGCTGGGGCAGGCTTGCGGCGATGTTCCTTGGGAGCAAACGGCTGCAAGCTGGGGTTTGGCACGCAGCGAGACACAGGGGCTTCCTCCAGCGCGGCAGAGGGTGTCACAAAGGCAATTGTGTGAAAATGTAAAAAAAAATGGTAAGAGCAATGGATGCTGGGATTCCTCCAGAACCAAATCTCTTTTCTCCCCTCTCCTCACCTTCGGCCTCTCTGCCGACCCTTGATGTCTTGCCCTCTTCTTTCTCCACCCTTTCCTGCCATTTCTCCATCACCACAACTGAAGCTCAGACCCTCGCATCAAGCTCATTCCCCCCAAAAAATGACCCATCCGCAGCCAGCCAGCCCCCACCAAAAGAAACGGGCTCACCAGGGGCTTGTGTCCACCTGCCCCCGGAGCTGAGGAGAGCTGGTCTGCTCTCAGCCCCAAGGCTGGGTTGGACACGGGGTGGCCCATCGCACCCACGGGCCTTTTTGCCACCTCCTCCGCTGCCCTGAGCCTGCCGCTGCCCTTCTCCCACCCTTTCTACAGTGACCTCTTGCTTCCACACCCATTTTCCAAACAAAACCCCTCCCTGAGCAACCTTCAAAGTCCACAGTGCCGGGAAAAGTTACGGAAATACGATGCATCCAGACCAACAGTAGGAAGCATTTTGTCCCCTGGAAGAGAGTACAGTTGATGTAATTTGTGGATGTGCAAAACGTTATTAACTCCATTTCCCACTTCATCAGCCCCCTGTGCCTGCACGGAGCCTCCGCTTGTTCTCCGCACGTCGTTCACCTTGCCGTTAAGATTTTACGGCATGCTTTCCAGTGACCATTTTGGATTCAAAAGGAGTGCTCAAAATACACGCAGCCCCGAATTTTCTCCTTTAGATTTATGATCTGCTCCTCTGGTACGTAGCTTTAAGTCATTTTATTTCAAGCAGGAATATTTTAAAAGAGTAATCTGTATGTGCATGTCAGGGAAAAGAATTAATTATCGCTCTAATTAAAAGGACACTGTTGAAAATAATCTCTCTCTTTTCCTGCTGATTTTGCCCTTTTTCCGTGAGTAAGCTTTACATTTTTGCATGTATATGTTTCTCAAGGATTTTGAAATTAACAGGGCTTCTTTTATTTATGCAACAGTATCAACCAGAAGTTGTGCATCAGCAAAATGCACATTAGGCGGATGGCAAAGGCAAACATCAATGATTTTGTGTAGGTCTCAGATAAGTAATAATAATAAGTACATTACTATTATTATTATTATATAAAATCCCGGATTACTTTAAAGAAGCCTAAAATGCACTCCCTCTCCCCCAGGTTGTACTTCAGGTTTAAGACTGTGAAATTTGTCAATTAAATAAGGCACGTCCCTGGATAAACGCCCTCCCCCCCCCCCGCCCCAGCGCAGCCCTGCCATCGGGGCTGGTTGGATGGATCCAACCGTGGTCCGGCTCCCAGCCCGGGGCCAGGCAGAGGCTGGAGGTCCACCAGCTTTCCTCCCCGTGTCGCCGGCAAGGCGGCTGGCACCCTGCCCCGGGCCAGCGGCACACCGAGCGGCTCCCCCGGCAGCTCCGCTCCGCTGGGCTCTGCCTCTGCCGGGGATGGAGACAGCTGGATGAAGCCACCTGGCTCCGCGAGCTGCCGCCAAACGCCAGCACAGCTATCAAAGGTAATGTCAGCGCAGCCTACACGCATCTCTTCATGTTTTGCCTTCAGGGAGAGAAGGTTTCTTTAACCACGGTTTTACGGTAGCGATAGACAGGGAGAGATGGGAACTGCATAGGCCAGCACAACGCTAGTTCCAGGGATCTTAAAATACGTAGGAAAAAATCAGATTAAATGTGGGAAAATGTCGTTATACAAAAATATCTGGCCACCAAAAGGCTAAGTCAGTCAGTCATCTGAAACCAAACAAAAACCTTGGGAACACAATGCAAGGAACAAGCCGGAGCTCACAGTGGGATGCGCGGAGCGATCCACGGAGCCTCGGGAGCATATCAACAGTATGCAAAGCCTCAACGGGTAGAAAGACTAGCCAAGGTTTACATTTTACATCAGGCAAAATCCAAAGTCTTCCACCTAATCTAAAAGGCAATCCCAACCTCCCAATCGAAAGCTGCAACTATTCTTCCAGCAATACTCAAAGGAGAAGGAGAGAGAAGAAAGGGAATACCAGACCACTGCATAATTCAGCGTGTTTTGACAGTCACCTTCGGGGCATATCACACTCGACTGCTCATCATTCTCTAAGATGGATATGAAAGAGGCTGGAGAAAGGGACACTAGATGATATAATGGAGAGACAATTAAAGACCACAGAAAACCAAAAGGCAAACCAGCTGCATCTTTCTCTAATTTATCGGACGCGGAGCCGGCAGTATGATTGATTCATACGTTTCTCATCCCATCAGGAGGCGAGCGGGTCCGTACCGGTAAGAAATGATGTACAGCGTGAGAAGTGCAAGTTCCATGGCCCCTGTTGACATAGCGCTTCGTGACACTTCTCCCTCTTCCCAGGGGAATGCCTGTCGAAAACCCGTCAGGGTTTAGCACCTTCTCCAAGTGTTAATGCTTTAACGAGACACCACGACACCCGCTCAGAATGGGGACTCAATTCCTGCACAGAGCTCGCAGTACCAGGGGAACGGCCGCCCTAAACGGCGGAGGGACTTCAGCGCTCCAAGCTCCACACGCAGACTCAAACTTAAATAAAACTCATTTATAGTTCAGAGCCGGTAAAATACTGTCTGTGGGTAATTTGCAGCAGATCCTCCTCAGGTAATGCCTTGGAAGAAGAGAGCTTTCTCTCCTTTCCTCTCCCTAAATGTTCTTCAGGCAACTCTCCCTTACCTTATCCACTATCACCCCCTAGATGCTGGCGGTTCACAGACAGCTGTGTCAAACACCTCTGCCTTTCCACTCTATTAGTAACTGTTTCCTGACTGGCTTCATCTTCTGTAAAAATGTTAAAAATATCATAAACACACTGTTGTACGTAATAAGGAGACAGAAAAGATAGAAAAAGCCAAGGATCGATGTGAAATAGCTTACACTTGAGTATCTTTAAAGTGTTCTCTGGAAAAATATGGGTGATGGAGAAAAGAAGCCATGCTGGAGACATCTGGGCGGCTGCCTATAAATCCAGAAGAAAATTTAGTCCCCAAAGCTCTGAAAGTTGCTATTGCTCTCCTTGAAATGAGCAATTGGGTAATCNATATATAAAACGGAAAACTAGTCTTTTTTCTTAAAAAAAAAAAAAAAAGACAATTCAAAAGATTCTGCCTTCCAGCGTCAAGAGACAGACAGAAAACCTTGGACTAAAAAATGGAACATGTTGCTTGTTCCTGAATCCACTAGCTAGCTGTGTTGACCATGATAATACAAGAGCAAAAAACGAGGGCCATGCCAGCTCTCCCTGTCCCCTTGCCCCCCAGCGTCCCAGCTCTGTATGGGGAGGGTTTACCGGGTGGGGAAGCAAAGGGCTTGGTGACCCACGGCGGCACTGCCTCGTGGTGCAACCCGCTTGCACGGCTGGTCCGCCTCGAGCTGGGCTCCCTCCCGTCCCGAGTGTGGAACGTGGCACCGAGTTAAAAAGAAATAGGGAAATGAGAGTCATAAGAGACTGGATGTTCTGAAGCTGAGCTTATAAATGCTTTTAAGATTGGACAATTTCTATTCCACGTATAGATATACACAGAAATATATATATATAACCTC
This sequence comes from Himantopus leucocephalus, assembly GCA_003993805.1. Taxonomy (NCBI): domain Eukaryota; kingdom Metazoa; phylum Chordata; class Aves; order Charadriiformes; family Recurvirostridae; genus Himantopus; species Himantopus leucocephalus. The sequence continues at coordinate 5,415,842 of RSEF01000014.1, forward strand.
TACGCCTGTCACGGCAAGTTTCCTTTGCTAGCTTAAGTCAAGAGACCTTTAAAACCAACAGCATGTAGAGTTTCTGTAGATAAACACATCACTACACTACAGCGCATTATATTTAGGACTTTCCATGCTCGATGCAAGTTGTGGGGCCACTGGAAAGCAATGCATCTTCCTTTCCCAACAGGATGAATGTCTGCTTCCTGACTGCGTGACACTAAAGGGAAGATTTTAAATCAGTCCGAAACAGCAAGCTTGTCTATTCTGAGACTTGAGCAGTCAAAATTATTTTAGGGGGAGGGAGGCTGGAGGGATAAATGAAGCAAAATACGTTAAGCAGAGCAACTTTTCTTTTTAAAGTGGCATCTGCGGGCCGCGGCTGGAGCAGTCGCAATATTAGCATGAGTCCCTGGGGGGGGGATTACCGGGGAGAGTCACCGTATCGCTCAACAGACACAACGCTCTCACTTCTACCTCCCCATGGATGTCTAGGCATGTTCCAGCTGTCTCTGGCAAAGCCAGGTATTTCTACGCATTTACCTTCAGACCAGTACGACTGTAGCGAGTGGGCAGACACATCCACACGCACATAGTTCCCGCTGTCCTGTGCAGAGCTGACACAACCAGCAGCCACGGAGACAGCTTCCCTCCCTGCCGTTTCAACGGTTACCTGCTGGCACCAGTGGGGTTAACTCTTCTTGGTGTCTACGCATACCTGCGTTGGTACGAATGAACCACCGAAACCTGCCAAGGCGTGAGAACGGCCTCCCTGGAGAGGGTGCAGAAGGCTAACTCTTGGATATTACCTTTTAATGAGTGCTGGCCAGGGAGGACGGAGCGTGATACAACAGTGTGAGCACAATAAATACCGGGGAGGTGGAGACGCCCAAGCAGAGTCTGCGAAAACCAAAGGGGTGGCCAGGACGGGCTCCGGGGAAGCGCGGGGCTGAGGGCAAGGCTGGCGCTGTGCCTGCGCCTTCCCACTCCTGCCCACAGCCCCACTGAGAAACACCGGCTGCCTTGCAGCTGCAAACATCTGGCAGCTGAAGGGGAGGGGTCTCCAAAAGGGTCTGAGCTGATGGGAGCCCACTCGAGCCATGCTGACGGGAGACAGAGATGTGGAGTGAGGGTCCCAGTCTCAGGGCAGCGGGGCTACTGGGCTGCTGCTGGACATCCAGGAGACCCAGAGACCATCATGAGACTCCCCGAGAGCGCGCGTTAAGGGCAGAGATGTGGCTCCCGATGAAAGAGCATTTCATGCTGTTCATATTTAGAGGAAACCCTGAACTCAACAAGGCCTTTATCAGCAGATTACAGCTTCAGGGGCTGGAGCTCCTGAACTTGAAATAAAAATATACAGCCTTCTCCATCCCTCTCTTGCTCCAGTGGCCTTACAGTAGGTGCACTTACCCAACTCAGCTCTTTCTCAGGAGGCTATTAATTTTCAGCTCTGTGTGTGCAGGTCTATTACAGCCCCATTCATAACCAGCCTGTAGAGCGCCTGTAACATCGCCAAGCCGTGTACTTGCAAACAAAGGGTAATTGCACCAGCTTCTCTGAGTTCACTTTGCACCACCACAACATGGCACGACGCTGTCTGGGGGGGCAATACCCTCCCTACTCCATCGGACCCCTGGTCCACGAGCCTAACTGAGCCGAAGGAGCAAACGCTCCCTCCGCTCCCTCCCTCCGGCTGTGGGTCCGGGCGTCCCGCTCCCTCCGTCCACCTCCTGTGCTCCAAGCACCGGGGAGCGAGCGCACGCCGGTCCCCAGCTCCCTCCTCCCCATCGCCTCCCTGTCCCCTCGCTCTCCGTTTCTCATTCACAGGCGCACGTCTCCTGCTCCTGAGGAGCCACAGCTGCAAACGCAGCAGTACCTGCCTGGAATTGAAAAGCTGGACATTACCACCTCGTCCAGCTCTGCTGACTTATCATTTTGCTATCACCTATGCCTCATTATCATGCAGTTTCTCGCCAGGTCTTGGCTTTCTCACCACCTTCCCCCCCATTCCTGGCCCTGAGCCTCTCTCCCCTTCTTATTAAACACGGGCTAGATGCTATCTCTCAGTCCTGCTTTCTCATCCCCCTCGTTCCCCGTATTGATTCTTTCCAGGGAGGTCCCGCCGGCTTCTCCCCCAGCACCACGTTTGACCTTCCCCGGGATGAAACAAAGCACCAATGTCGGGCGACTCTCAGCAACACAGCAACGTGAAACGGCCGCTTCAGCTCACTCCCATTTCACAGACAGAGGGAAAATGATGGAAAACTTGGTCGGAAAAGCAGCAAAAGAAAGAGATCAAAATACAGCATCCTAACCGAACGGCTCCTCCCTTGCTCAGAGCTGACTGCGTGCCCTTGCATCACTGAAGCGTGGCTCGCTTCCAGTATTTGCCATGCCCCAACCCATTCCCTTCCCTGTTTTATGGAAATGGTGGAGCTTTTTAACTTGCACGTTGACTGGCAGAGAGAAATCCTGGGAGCTTAATGACATCCTGCAAATTCATCATCACTTGAGCTGCCAAGGGCCTTGTAACAACCATCCCACATACTCCTGCAAGGGTGACGTTGGCACTACACAGTAATGGTCTCAGGAATCTTTTGGTTTGACTTGCATTTATGTAGGTTTCTTGTTTCTAATGAATTCAGAGCAGAGCGCAGGGAAGGAAAAAAAAAAAAGAAAAAAGCTGAAGAATCGCTTGGGTTTCTGCAAATCAGCTGAGTTGGAGGGTAACATCCCAGACGGTGAGAAAGGTACCATCAAAGAAGGGACCAGAAGCACAGCAGGATGGTACAGAGCTGACAGCAGCCCGGCTCGCTGACACTGCTGAGGCTGTGGAAAGAGCTCACGCACAAAAGGAAGAAGTTTAAATAAAGATGAAGCGGATGCGGCGACATTGTTGCATGGCCAATCAATTCAATCTCCACCTCAGAGGTTACCAGAAGCGAGACCTTCTCAGCGGCCTTTCCCAACCCCTCCATTTCTCACCAGCAGGTCTTTTCACACTCCTATCTGGGCTATTAACCCTTAAAGCTTCCCACTTCTCTCCTCCCATTTCTTATGTCCACGCACTCCTTTAACCCAATGCTGACCTCTGTGTTTCTTGCTCCATGAACCCTCTTTGTCACATCCACGCCAGGGGCAGTCCTCGGTCCCCTCTTCTGTAACACTGCCCCTTCCAGTGAATTTTCCCCCTCCCACACTCAGCCATCGTTTCTATGCCGATAACTTCCAGGTTTAGTTCCCATTTCCTCTGTTTTTTCTCTTGGCTCTCTGTTTAGACATCTCAAAGGCAACTCTCAACCATTTCCTTAAATCTGGACTCTACTTAGTGCTTTTGGGGCACTTTGAACTCGGAAGCGCTCAGCAAATCCCAGCACCTTCATCTTTTGCCTCCTAATCCTTCTGTGCTCCTCTTCTCCATCANTTCTTTTTTTTTTTTTTTTTTGAATAATCAATATCCTAAAGGATTAGCCCCAACAGTAAATGAGTGTCTCCTCTGAGATTCAGCTTCCCGTGCACAGGGTGGACCCAGCTCAGGGCAAACAGCTCGGCTGTGAGACACAGACCATTTGGACTGCTCCCTCCTCGGGGCCGAGGAACAGACTGGACAATCTCATGTTTTGGCTCTTTCGCCTCTTATTCTGCTCTGAAGACCTACAAAATGCCATAGGGATGGATGCTACCATAGGCACTTACTGGCCCTGAAAGCCTCACGTAGGGAAAACGCACAGCGGGTGCTTTCTCAGGGCAGGAGAAACACCAGCGCATAGGCAATTTGTATCAGAAAACAGCACAAATTAATATGCGAGACTTCCCTGCCAAGCAGATTTAACCACCGTGGCACACATTTCCTCCCTTCCTAACGCACGGTCCCCTCTGTTTGTCACCTGCTGGGTAAGACCATCTCACGACCGAGAGCATCAAACTGCCGTACGGATACAGAGCCTATGAAACCATCACTATAAAGTTATCCTGGACACCAGAGAGCTGCTTCAGTGACCCGAAGTCACAAGGATACCACCCGACATCGACCCAACGAGACCATATCTTCAAGCCCTTAAGCTACTAGTCACTTGGTTACAGCCTCATCTCTTTGAGGCAGAGCACGGCTGGTAGGGAGGAAAGGGCGGAGGAGAACCCTATAGCCTCCAGAAGGTGATTTTATCAAAGGCGGTAACTGAATAAAGCTACAGCTATCGCTGTCTCTTAGGCTTATAGAATTTAGAAAGGTATCCAGGTGACATTATATGATTTAAAAGTTAATTAAACTGAGTGATATAGTATAACAGCCCCAGGTGTTTCTTTCAAGCTAGCCCGTTTCTACGGCATTTAGAAGGAAAAAATGGGGTGGGGGGAATCTAATAAAAAACCTTGTGAGTGTTGCATTAAGAAGTAATCACACCGTTAAATCATTCGGGTTCTGAGCACTTCTAATACTTTCAAATCTTGGCAATTCTCTCCAGTTCAGGCTCGTTTCCATCACTGTGCTTCTTGTTGTGCTCCTTCCCAGAGCTGGCAGGTTTTTCCTTTTAAGAACCCCGGGAGACTGGTGCACAACCCGTCAGCAGCCCAGGGGCTTTGTGCATCGGCTGTGTCAACAGCTACACCTTTGCTTGAAGGCACGTTAGATCCCTTCTGAGCACTAATGGACCATTTGGACGGGTACCATCCCTCCCGCACTGCTGCTGGGCTGGAAGGGAAATAGCCCCGAGGTGGGACACAGGGTCGGGTACGCAGCGAACGCTGACAAACCTTAGGAAAATCAAGAAAGTGGCTGGAACCTAGAGGAGATGTGAGTGGGGAGGAGCAGAGGGATCCGGAGGAAAAGACCTTTCACAAAAAGGAAAGTTTGGGAGAGATTAGCTTTCCCCCTGAAATGCAGTTGTTATGGAAAACGCAATGCTAAGAAATTGCCTCGGCACGACTGAAGTACAAAAGTCTCTGTTGCTTCGTGGTAAGTCTCCCAGAATGGGAACGTCTCCTTCATAGGCACAGGTCTGTCCCCGAGACCACGCTGGCGGAGAATCCTGTTTCGCAGGACATTTCTCCCGCAGGCCTGATAAACACCTGACCCCAACAGCCGACTCTCTTCCTTTTCAGAGGTCCACCACCTTTTTTTTCTGTAGGTTCAAAAATCTTCTAAAACTTTTGATCTGTGGGTCTCCCGGTTTGTGAAGCCCCCAGCCAAGCACCGTCTCTATGCAGCATAAATCCATGTGACACAGTATTTGAGCAAAAGCGGAGAGATGGAAGTCGTAAGAATCAGGGGTGGCACAGTGGGGTAAAAAGAGAGAAGGGAGGTTTCAGGACCACCAGTGCTCAGCGAAGGCCCTGAGATCTCTCAAAAGGCATCGCAGCTAGGAGAGCTCCTCTGCATTCAAAGGAAAAGTCCATTTTTCCATAATTCGTCAGGTTAATAAATGACTCCCTCTTCTCCCTACAGCCTCTCCTATTACCAATTCTCATGCAGCATGCCGGAGCCTCCTTTCACTATTAATACCACTCACTGTGAAATGTAATTACCAGCTCTATCACAAAGCGTCAGGCACATTTATCCACTGTACACACTCGCTGACTCCAGATCACATCAGTCACTGGCTGGCTCCTTCTGACAACGTTGTCCAAAGAGGGTGCCCGCACAGGCTCCCAGCTTAACTTGGGCCACTTAAGGGGAGCACAAAACTGTTCTGGGGGTCCCAAATGGGTTCAATAAGCAAACACAAAACCAAGGAGCAAAGAGAGATACTTAATTTAATACAGACTCATAATTTAAATCCAAAGGAAAGACCGGTGATAGGCAGAGTGAAGTGTTTGGCTGGAGAAGATGGATGAATAAACGCTCTGGAAAGCAATTCAAAATGATGGAGTGAAATGAATGGCTCCCTCCGCCAGGCTGACACAAGCAAAATCCTCCCTTTGCTTTATGCTTTAACTCACGTCATTATGTTTTGATTAAAGCCAATACAAAAAAGCTCACTTACTGTCCCTTGCTTGTGGATTTCTTCTCCTGCCTCCCTTTTTACATCCCTTTGCAGCCGTTTCTAGGAAGCACATCGGATACCCAGAACTCACATTGTTCAATCCTTTGCCATTTGGTGAAGCTGCAACTCTCACAAAGGGCAGGGACTCAGCCAGACGTATCAGCTTTAGCTTTATTTAAAAATCCTATTAGTTGGACGAGAAAATAATACACGTTCTTACCGATATCCAACTGACTCTTACATTAAGTGTTTCCAATTCCATGGGGCTAGAGGCAGTCTTTCCTGTCCTGTCTGAATATCAAGTACGTGCTTTGAAGGCGGTACCTTCATTACACTCAATATTCTTGCAGCTGTTTAAAAGCAGGCAGCCTATGCTTACAATGGGGAACAGATAAAAGGGGAATTTTATTTACACTTGAGTGTTACCACGGGGCTACGAACACCGAAATAAAACCAGAGAAACGCAACCCAAAGTACTGCTGACAAAATAAAATAAGAATCCTCATAATACTCGAAAAGGAAAGAAGTGGAACCGAAACAGGATTAGTTATGTTAACTGCTTATCTGTCTCCGTGTCTCCAACTTTTAGACTCCGGTGGGTAAAGCCAGCTAACGACCCGCACGCCAGTGCCCAGCGTTCTCCCAGACAGAGCCAGGGGAAAGATGTTTTTTGGAAAACAAAAGGGGTTTGGAGTTTTCTTCTTGAGAACAAAATGAAAACAGGAAAGGAGAGGTTGCAAAAACTTACAGGTCCTGAAAACACAGAGGATTAAACCGCTGCAGATGAGAAAGGAAACAAGGTAGGCGTCTTCCAATTAAAATAAAGCATAACTGTGTGACCTGCTGCGGCATGTTTGTCCTAGGTACCGCAACACCCCGAGTAAATCTCTGCGCTCCTAAGAGTACGACAGCGCTTCCCGGAGCTTGGATGGCTCAGATGTGCCTCGTTCCACCTGAGCGTGCCCCAAACGCAACTGGTGGGGGAGAAGAGAAGGGAACAGCTGAACTTCAAACCTTTCCCACGCTCTCGTAATTTTGGTGTCGCTTTCAATAATGATTAATTTGTGGATCATCTTCTTCTAATCTCACACAATAATGATATTTCCTGCTTTGATGCAAGCCTTTTTAAGCACGATGGTGGCAGATGGCAGGCTATTACACAGCATGGCCGCACGGCAATGGAAGCAGGAAGGATTATTAACAAAAATAGTAACTCTTCAAAATCAAAAAGGTGAGGGCCCATGGAAGAGCTATGGTTTTATTTTTACACCTCGAATTGGTTATTTGAATGCATTATGAATGCTGTAAATATACCCGATGGATATAATGAAAATGCATTATTAATTTTCACTCATTATTAATGAACTTATAAATTCACAAGTGATGGAGCCATGACGGTGTGAGGGAAAGGTCATGAATAATAACTGGAGATGAATAATATATGCACAGTTAGCTCACAGGATACTGTGCTCATATGACTGTGGTGCCTCATGTTTATTTAACTCAGCAGTGCATTGACTTCTTATTCTTTGCTAGATAATAGCAGAAAGAATTACAGGGACTATAATCTCTATTAATTCAACATAACAGATCACAATGGACAGCTGATCCTTCCGCGGGGATGCTCCTGCATCCTAACTAACGCTAAAAAGCCGGGATCCCCCTCTCTTCTCCATCAGGCTCTTCCTCCGTGCCATCTTCTTGCTTCGCCTCATTCATCTTCATTGCCCGCACGTGGAGACCGTCAGATCTAGAAAGAGCCGTAGCAGACCCAGAGATAAACTCATGGCCAAGCCCAGGCGGCACGTGAGGGTGACTAACCTGAGATGAGTGGAGACACGCCGAAACCTCTGGTGATATCTCAGTGTGACAAGCAGGCGAAGGCAAGCCGTGTGCTGTGTGCACATACAGACAATTCTGGTTTGGTTCCATCTGTTAGGACTAATTTGTTAATTATTAAATAGATAATTTATCATCGCTGCCTGCTTGATCGGTGTTTATTACCCACGGTCTGAGGCAAAGAGAGTGCTGTGTGAATAAAGATGGGATTAATTAATAACGAAAAGTTCAGGCAACTGCAAACTTGCGGCGGCTGCTTCCAGTCCCTGTCTATTCCTGAACAAAAAGGAGGCTGGGGGAGGGAAAAAGCATCAGGAATTCAAGTCTTCGAAAGTCAGATTTCCTCCTTTCCTCACAAACTAACCACTGCTGGATGACAGAAAGCAAACTCTACCTCTTAAGACACTCAGCACTTTCCAACCAATTTCTTCTTAGACTGGATCCAGCTACCCCGTGAATCACAAACTGTGAACAAGCGGTTCTCCAGGTCAGCATCTCTGTGTCATCCCCGGCCCCGCGGAGGAGAACACCGTCACTGTCCCCCGGCTACTGCCGTTCAGGACGATGTATAAACCACAGCAGTCAAAGCAAAGCAGCAGGTCACCCACCGTGGGCTTGGGCTGGGGACACCGGCCCTGCCTTTCCTCTATCGGCTGTCGATCCCGTGGTGCCCATGCTCCTCTCCAGGTCCTCCCGCACTGTAAGATTCGTATTTTTGTGAGGCTTCTTCAGCAGCCACTCCCTCCTCCTTGCTTTAATTTTAGAAATTTGCACTTGCCATTTCTTGAACGGAATCTAAGACTGGGAGAGTAACAAATATCCAACCAATAAACCTTGCAACCCTCATCTCATACGGTAAAAGGTGATAGGAAAGACACACCGGCGATCCACCTTCTTTCATTACTGGAAGGTGTTCACAAAGGTTCAAACAACGACGTTCCAAGAGGAATCTCAAGAGAGAAAAAAATAAACATCTTCCTAAACATGCCGGCCTACGCAACCGGCCACGGGCAAATAAACACCAACCTGCCTGAACATATAGGAAAGGTCCTGAGATGCAGGGACGCCGAGCTGCAGGAAACCGGAGAAAATCATTCACGTGCTATCAATTGATGCTGAGAGCACGCAGGTAAGTGATAACTTCCAAAGAGCCAAATATCAAACGCACCGGCTAGTCAGTCTTCTACAGGGAGGCACCAAGGGAAATCAAAGCAAAGAGATGGTAAGTTATTTGATCAAAGGCACTTTTAAGGTTAATGGACAGGCCACAAACAGCAATCATGCCTCCAGTCATGCAGTCAGAAGAAAAGATGCATCACGTTTGGTGCGGGGTAGGAAAAGACCTTCCCCGTAAAACTTATTCAGCCAGATCTTCAGGGAGCTTCAGGTGACATTTTGGTTAACCATTGCTCTGCTACGCCTCCGTGGAGCTGCGTCTCCGCTCCCTCAGCCGCTCATGATCAATTTAACAAGTATTTTGTACAAACAAAAGTTTTCTTGCTAAATAAATTAATTATGACAGAGTAAACAAAAACTTTTTAAAAATGCATGTTTTGATGTGATTGCTTCTTTAATTGGCTGGTTTAACATTTGAAATTTGATTTAATTTTCAACTTGATTATCCTCACCGCAGGGTCAGGCTGCCAGAGACACAAACGAGCGCTGAAGCCTCTGGCGCTCCCCATCAGGCCTCCCAACGGAGCCCGCTCCGTACTGCTGCATTCCTCCAGCCCCCTTCCCTCTTTTATTATTCTTATTTAAGAAAGGAAGATCAAATTCAGGCCAACAGCAGACATACGTTTCCTAGCTCTCCATTAGTAATTTTAAAATGAGACGGTGCTCTAGAGCCCTGAGTATTAATCCCAGCTCTGACAACTTCTTTCCTTAATTGCCTGAATGAAATCTCCACACCACCCCAACTGTCCTTACCCATAAAACGAGCCACGATAACAAGGAGCCAGTAAGGTATGCCAGTGAGTGGATTAATTACGTTTGGGAATTGCTTGAAAGATGAATGCTACGAGCTGGGACAAACAAAGCCATTGCATTTTCAGTCCTGTGCCAGTACACACACGGTATAACGTGTCTGATGAGACGACATCATCTCCAGCCGCCTCTGATGTAAGGTGGGTTTGCAGCCCGATCCCTATCGAAGCACAGGAAAGCCATTTTCTTTTCAGCAGAATTACCACGTTGTTAGTAAAGGCTGCCACAGATTTCTCTTTCCTACTTCAAAAGAGCCCTTCGCACTCTCCTACTGCTTCCCGGTGCCAGCATTTGCGCCATCTCTGCTCATCAGCAGTATCCGTGATTTCTCATAGGTTCACAAATTGCGGAGCTCAGAAGAAGCAGAAGAATCAGCCAATCTAAACTGATGAAAAGCACAAGCTGGTGAATTAAGCAAAGCAGTTCCCGCATCAGGCCCATAATTGCTAGCTGACTTAGAACATTTCTTGTACAAGAATATCCCATCTTCATTTAGACACTTCAAAGTGATGGTGAATCCCCCACGTACTGAGATAAATAGTTCCAATGGCTAATTACCCCTGTTGTAACAAAAGCATTTCCTTATTTCTAATCTTTCCGGGTTTCTACTTCCAGTATTTGATCTTGTTACGCTTTTGTCCGATAGATTAAAGAGCTCTTCACTAGCCAAAATCTCCTTCTCGTATAGGAACTCAGACTATGATCAAGCTACTTATTAACCTATTCTTTGTTAAGTTAATTAGAAGGAAATTCTCTGGCCTCTCACTGGTTTTAGATCTTGAGGTGAGGCAGGAGAAATAGACTTCCCAGCAAGAATTTCCCCTCTTTTCAGAGAAAAACAGGTTAAAATAACGATGTGATAAACCAGAGGTGTATGTGCCACGTACTTCATGCTGTCCACCACATCTTTACGTTGCCCTTCCTGCCTCCTCTTGTCCTGGCCTAGGTTGATGTAGGAGGTGATGCTGGAAGTTGACTTCAAGCTGAAGTTGCACATCTTCTCAAAGATCACTGACCCTGCCTCGATGGAGACAGAAAAGGTGGGAGGCAAAGACTGACATGCCAGGGGATTCTGCTGGAGGACCCAGAAAGAGGCACACTACTCGTTGTCGAGAGGCTCCTTTCTAAGTTGGTGCCTGTCTTCTTCTCTGAAGGCCCTCTGCCAGCTGTTCTCTCCTCCCGAGGCGGCTTTGCTCCCTCCTGCCTGCGTGGCAAATTACCTACACACTCATCTCTTCCCCTGCTGCTGATGGGAGCTCTTGGATCACTTCTCCCCTCTCCTCCCACTTCTCTCACACACGTGCCTTCTCTTCCCTCTCTTCTTTGCCAAACCGCCCTAAAGAGTGCCTTCTCCCCTCCCTTCCTCTTTTCGCTTCACATCTTCTCTGTGGGAGGACTTACTGGGCTGGTGCTCTCCTCTGCATGCCATAAGATACCTCTTCTCAAATCCCGCTCTCAACAAGAGCTGCTTTTCTGCTCTGCCAACGAAGCTTTTTCGGTTCTCAGCGCTGTGAGGTTACACGAACACACCTATGTGAAAGACTCCAAACCCAGACCCGGCACGTCCTCTTCTCCTTTCCAGCCCTTTGCAACACTCCTGTCCAAGTGCCCGGCCCTGCCGTGCTTCTCGCTGGTTTAGATGTGAACGGATCTGTCCTCCCAGCATCGCTGTAAGCACAAACACAAAGCGGCCCAACTCCAGGGCAAAACTGCTTTGCTACCAGTGGGATCTCCGAGCAGTATCATCTTTCCGTGAGTCACTTGCGGGGAAAGGAAGGTGGGAACAGCTCTGCTGTCGCCTCGAGACGGATTCCTCCCATACCCGCACTGCTTCGCAGCCACAGAAATGTTTCTTCTCAAGAAGTCTCTCATTCCGCGTTGTGCTAACCACTGGTTGACTTCATTCATCATTAATTGTCTCCTCTCCGTGAACTGGAGTGCGGCTACAGACGCATTTTGATTTGCTTTGAGTTGCGTGCTAACGGTGGTTTCATTATGCTTGTGTGATCTTATCAACGCTGATAAACACTTACAGGGAGGGTGCTGGGGGGATGGGGACAGTCTTTTTCCAGTGGTGCCCAGTGACAGGACAAGAGGTAACGGGCACAAACTTGAACATAGGAAGTTCCATCTAAACCTGAAGAGGAACTTCTTCCCTGTGAGGGTGGCAGAGCAGTGGCACAGGCTGCCCAGAGAGGTGGGGGAGTCTCCCACTCTGGAGCCATTCCAAACCCGCCTGGACGCCGTCCTGTGCCACTGCTGGAGGTGCCCCTGCTCTGGCAGGGGGTGGCACTGGGTGAGCTCCAGAGGGCCCTTCCAACCCTCACCAGTCTGGGATTCCGTGATTATGTGATTCCGTGTTGGTGTCGACCAGGCACCAGTTGTGAGCAAGCATGACCCCACGGCCGAGATCGGGTGGGGGGAACAGTGAACATCACGGTAGGTGTCGGTGGGGGAAGCGGTGAGAGAAATCCACTAACTGGCAAATGCAAAACTATATCTGAAACCCCAGAGGTGCTAGGTCATTTAACGGCATCACCCCTGATGAATGAGTTCTAGGTGGGGAGGAGGAGGATCCACCACCCAGCACTGAAGGAGAAAACAGCTGGGAGACAGCAATCACGCCGAGGGGGCTGGGAAGAGCTCACGCTGTCATCCCGATCTGTTTTCTGGGAACAAGAGAGACACAAACCTGGGAGAAAAAACTGGGGTCACCTTCGTGTAAGAAAAGCAGGGGAAAAAAAACTTGCCAGCACACACCAGAGGATGGATTTAGAAAACAAAAATCCTGCCATTTGTTTCTTTCCTCTACTGCCTTTTGGCACATTCTCCCCCAAACAACAGCCCAAGGCCTCACGCACCGCTCTCAGCAGCACTCGGGAAATGATGGGTTTCAAGCACTGCTCGGCCCCTCTGCGGGGCAGGACCCAAAGGCTTTCTCCCCAGTGACCACCCCACTAGCGGCAACGACCCTCACGCTCGGCACAGACGCTGCTTCCTCCTGGTCCACTCCAGTGGCTTAATTAGAAGTGCTGATGGGATGGAACTAATGGCAAGTAGCAAGAATGAAACTAGCTATCCCCAGAAGTCGCGTGGTGAGGCAGGAGGAGAGCTGGGCTCAGCCGTGCCAGGGGGGTGACACACCCCAGTGTCCCATCCCCAGTCCCCTCCTCCTCAGATAACAAAAATTGGCGTGGTGGATCCCAGGCCACTGACAGCAGGACACAAGGCTGAGATGGTTTCTGTTTTGTTCATGTATCTGCTGTTTAATAGGAACTAGATTAAGCGCAAAACCCCTTCCTGGAGAGCAAAACTACTGCTCAGTGTCAACGATTTTCTGTCACTTCTGGCCAGGACCCAGACCTGGCCTGGGGACCTCGGAATGAAAAACTCTGGTCTCTATTGACTTGTCCTCTGGCAGTGCCAACGCTGGCAAAAGACAATTTTCCCCCTCAGTTTGGGTTATGATTTATTGGTACAGGGGCTGAAATTCAATAAAACGAGCTTCTCCATCATCACCTCCCAGCAACTGTGTCCTGAGGCTCACAAAGACAACCTGGAAAAAAACCCAAAGCCCAGCCCCAGCGAGAACAGAGACTGTCACATACATATGTCTGTGCAACCACGGTTTGTAACCGTCTGTCGTGCCACGAAGCCGCTGCTCACAAAGGAGGCTGCAGAGACAGAGAGCGTCCCGGGTGCAGAACGGACGTGAAGTTCACGCTGGAGGCACAGCCAAGCCCAGAGAGTCAGAGTAAATGCAGGAGGCTGTTAAAAGAGTCAGCGCATCTCCCACAGAGGCCTTTAGGCAACAGCAGCACTGGGAGAAGAAAGAAATCGGCTCCTACGAGTTGGTTCGGACCAGTTGTGAGAGTACTCTGGACATAAATTTTGTTATATTAATGAGTCACAGCGGTCGCATAACCCACCGTTCCATCATTTCTTCCTTTCTAAGGGCCCCTCTCGGAGATGTAATCTCAACGAAACGCTGGAGGAGCCTCTCAAATGACCGTGTTTTACTGCTGTCAGTCTGTCGCCGGTTCCTCACGCCAAAGGGCCACAGGGGAATAATCTCTTACTTCAGAGATCAAAGTCCTGTATTAATGACCGGGAGCTGCCACTCACCCCGAGCGCAGAGCGCCCGAGGAACCTGCCGCCTTTCCCCAGCCACAAGCCCTGTTTGTTTATAGCGGCAGCATTAATCCGGCCGACGGCTTTTCGGTACAGTCATTATTTATTATTTACTTAGTGCCCAAAACGCAACAGGTATTTGTGGGGACGTGACAGAGGCAGAGTCCCTTCCCTGAAAAGCCTTCAGGCTGATAATAGAAAAAAAAACCCTAAAAGGAGATGAATGGGGCTGAATGGACAAGCAGGATGGGCTCGCAGGGATAAAGCACTCAGTCACTGCTCACCACTCACGCTCACAAAGCTATTTCATACAGCTTTTTATATGCATGTAACACATGCAATCAGATGGTCCCTTTGCTTGGATGCAAAATGGGAGACAGAAGGGAAAAAAAACAGGGAAGTGGCTGTATGGACTCCACAGAGAACACGGCGGTGGAGAGATGGGAAGGATAAGGTGCCCGAAGCCTCTTCCAAGCTCTCCTTGAGGCACCTGGCCACGCTAACAGTGTCCAATCTTCTTCTGGTTCCCCAGGCAAAGCTAGAGCCTGCCCATCCCACCTTCCCTCTGCCTGCCGCACTTCATGTTGACATAAAAATTTGGCAGTTCTCATCCAACTGCTGCGGAGCCATGCTACATCCCGTCTTCCCTATGTCCCAAAGATAAAAGAAGGAGGAAAACCAGGTAGAGAACTACTGAACTGGCACAGCCTTCCCCAAAGAGCAGTCTACACTTTTGGCCTCCACAAAAACAAGGACTTAGTTTGAAGCTCTCAAGGATTTTTTGAATGTATGTGCTGAAAAATGCTTCGGAAGAAACTCAAGAGCATTCTTTTCTATTTTACGCGGGTCAGCGGTCTTCAATCTAGAGCTCAATAGACAACGTACAAAGATTTAAGACGAGGTAGGTAAGAAAAGCAAGCCCGTTGTCACTGTAGGTTTACATCCACCAGACGCTGTTCGTATCTCTACCAGGAGACATTTAGACATCTATGAACTGGAAACGGCTTCCCCAGGTTACATGATGAGATTTCCAGGCTCAGAGAAAAGCCACAAAGGGAAGGGAGGTGGTACCTTTGGGCAGCCCGGCTTTGCTCTGCGATGCAGCACGGCAGCACGGCTCCTGGGCCGCCCGCAGGCGGTCTGCAGCCCAACCGTGCTCGGGAAGGTTACGCTCTCACCGAGAAAATCAACATTTATGACTGTCTCTTAGGCAACTCTATCCTCCATACCAGTCATCTGAACACTTCCAACGTTTATACGGGTAGTTCAGGTAAATGCAATCTCTGTGTGTGCTATAAGAAAAGCATCTGAATTTAGAAAGCCAGATTGGGCTCTACCGGCAGGCAGAAGCACGCATCTGGAAGCCGCAAGATTAAATAACTCCAAAAATTGGGCTTCTATAGCGGAAATGGACAATATTTCTGTTTTAGGTTTACTGTCAGCGTTACGGGCCACGCGCAGTCTGCCTTGTTTTTGCCTGTGGTCTCGGGCTGTCTGTTAAAAACGATTTCAGCAAATAGTTTGCGCACTGAAGGCTTTGGCGACCATCAGCTGAGAGCAGACCCAGCAGAAAGGGCTGAGAGAGGCCACCCAGCCTCGAAGGTTTAGGAGCAAGAGGAAACATCATTAGGATGCGCACTGGCACGTTAGCAAAGGCTGGGAAAAAGAGGTAGATAAACCTGGAGGTTTTTGACTTTTCTAACAATGACCACAATTATTATTGCTTTTTTTGCAAAGCTAATCTCCTCTTTGCAATGTTAAGGTGGTCCCCATGTATGTCACTTCTCAGCAAGATTCCCATGAGAGCTGCATCTTCCAGGTGAGAAGCTGGGGAACGGGACGCATCTGACACCAGGAGGACCTCTCAACGCAGCCGCGCTGCAGCCGCAGGCTGCTCTGCCCCTGCTCTGGGTGCGTGCCAGCGGACTGACTCTCCACGAAGCACAAATCCGGCGCAAGAAGAGGCTGCTGTGCATCAACAGGAGCGTGAGCTCATCCAGAGAAGGCGGTATTTCTGCTGGGATTAGGCAATGCGCATGGAAAGCCATCTGCTGGGAAGGAGCAACGTGCCCAACCTCGCGAGGATGCTCCCTCCTGTTTGCCACTGTTCTCATCTCTTTGCTGGACTGGTTTCAGACAACTGCCTCGCATTGGCCACCACTCCACAGCAGCATCAAACCCCCGTCGTTTCTAGTTCTCTCTAACATCCTCAACGTATTCCCCGCCCAATGATTCGCATTTATTGGTTCAGGCGGCCAAACGCCTACCGCCCGTGCTGTCCTCCACCCCGCGTCCAGCTGCCTCCCACCCTGCCCTCCCCACGGTCGCCACGAGCAGCGCGTCCTGACTCAGGGGACAAGCCCGAGGCCAGCGGTGTAAAGAGACCTGTGACCACGCTGCCGCTCCTCCCTCTCTGCCTCTCAGCTCGTAGATGGAGAGAGGCAGAGGAGGAAGAATAACGAAAAGGGAAAGAAAGGCATCGCTTGCAGAAATTGTATTGCTTCTGCTCCAAACATTAAAGACGACAGCCCACAGCGCTCCCCCGGGGACCTACTCCGAATCCATACACACAGCCCTGGACATTTCCCGGATAAAAGCTTCCCTGCCTGGGTTCATTTCAACTTTAACAAGACCCCTGCTTAAGAGAGAGACTGAGCTAACAGAAGGCAAAATTGGAGGCTGCGGGGCTTAACGGGTTCGGGAAGAGCCGGGGATGGCTAGTCCCTGCTGGTGTGCGCTCTGCAGTCCTCCCTCCCAGCACACCATCCTCTGCTCCCGGAGGACAGCCGGTCCCTGCACTGGAAGGTCCTCTCCAGTACGAGTGAAGGGAGGCCGTGCCTGTGCACGTACATCTCAGCCCTACGGAAGAGAGAGCGTAACAAGCGCCGGTGGTAGCACTTAACGCAGGATACCATAATGCCAGACAAAACGCAGTATTTGGCTCTCTTGCTCCAGGGGAGCAGTGTGACCTTTCCCGTGTGCCTGCAGGTATTTAGCACCGCAGTTTGGATAAAGAGGGTTTGTAGGAAGGGAAAACAACAACAACAAAAAAATCCCAGCAGTCTACACCAACAAAAGCGCACACATAAGGCAGAGGAGCAGCAGATGAATTTCATGCCTTGATGCAAAGACGGCATTTAAATAACATACAGCACCGCGCTTCCCTCCTGGCTCCGCTGCGTCGCTGGTTGAAAGAAATCCATATGGTTAACCTGGCAGGGAGAACGTGCCGCTGTGATTTTCACTGAGCTAATGGGGGCCACTAACGTTACCTGTATCTTGGAGGACAGCGTTCCCACCCATCCCAATATTTGTCTAATAAAAGGTCAGCCCATTATACGGCATCTATTTGCAAAATTAAGAGCCTCTCTCCAGCAGCTAAATGCTTGCTTTAGATTTGGAATTACTGTAATTAAAGTTACATTGTGCTCGGATTGGTGCCAATCACTGCAGAGCTCCAGGCACGACCTGCCGTTCCCAGCGCCGTGCGCCTGGGCGTCCCACTCCATTAGCTCCAGGGAATTAGCTGTCATTAACGAAGAGATGCACACTCCTTCGTGTTGTCAAACCGCAATCAAGCGGGTCACAGGTGAAGAATAAATACTTTCAGAACAAGCCCAATTACACCATTTACATTTCATTACAGAACCTGTTTAATCCACTGATGGGCTCCCAAGTTCTTCTGCCTAATAAACAGCATTTCAGAGGAATTAATAGGCCCTGCAAAACATGCTAATTGCACTCTTTTGCATTGCATTTGCAATATTGATTTTAAAGTTGCCACTTCCCCCCTCCCCCCTCCTTTCCCAGCCCCAAAGCCTTAACTTTCAGCAAAGTACATTCCAACCAGCCTAATTACTGGCGAGTTGAGAAGCTAATACGTCTCTCTTGTCAAAGCTCAGTTCCAGCGAAGGCCAATAGACAGGGAGGGATTTTCGCGTCCATAACTTGTGCAAGTTCCTCCAGACGACCACTGGAAACAGCTGCTGAATAGCAATTACAGGCAGAGAGCAGGCATCAGCAGAGACTTTGCCATGGCAACGAGCCGAGCTGGACCCGCTCCCCAAAGACGCCTCCTCCTCCCGAAGACCACAGCAGCGGAACGGGGACGATGACAACGCAACCGCCGCAATCTCATTTTGATTTGAAACCGAAGCTATTTGACGCTCTCCTGGGCACTGGACCGTTTAAAAACAAAAGGAAAGTTTCTTTTCAAATTGCGGGCCCCAGCCAAACCCTTCGGAAGAGAGGAACGAATCAGAGGCGCTCGCGGAACGCGCCGTCTGGCTGTTTATTCACCCCGGCTATTTCGCCCAGCTCCTACCACCGGCTCTCTGTTCTCTCCCTTCTCTGCGTGCTCACTCTGCCCTCCCCTCCGCTTCTCTGAAAACCATCTTCTTTATTTGGTGGGTTTCCTTTCCAACCTCTGACTTTCGCATTGGTTTGGTGGCCGTCACTTACCCGTGGGGTTTTACCCAAAGCTTATTGACAGCCAAAACCATTGAGAGGAGGAGATGGCGGAGAGGGACAGCAGTGCTTGCGGTGCTCTTCCACAGCACCAGCAGATCGTTTAACCAGAGCCAGCAATAAAGGACAACAACCTGCCGTGCTTAATGCCTTTGCTAACGACGAAGCAGGAAAGAAAAGCCAAAGGAATCCACTCTGGGGCTGTCAGAAGATGGAGAGATACTGAGCAGCCACGAGCTGAAGCGCCAAGGGGGAAAACGAGACACGGTCGTGTCTGGGGGGACCCTGAAATGGCAGAGAGCAGAAGGGAGCTTGCAGAAAACAGAGGTTGTCCCCGAGAGGTGCTCTGTGCAATGAGACACGGCCTCAAGAAATGCAACAGAAAGGACCGAGATCCACTCCTGCCCCTCAGAAACTTTCCGCAGTAGCTACTACAGGTTTCGGAGGGAATGGATATGGAAGGAGTTACTGCAAAAATGGACATAAGGAGCAGTCAAAGTTTAATGAGGACGACACATACTGCTCAGATGTATTGTCTCTTCGCTAGGAATTTGGGCAGATGAAAGACAGCATGTCCCCAGCTGCACTGAAGAACAGCACAAGTATAACCCACAGCCAAAGACTTCATCTCATTCTCAGCCTGGAGAAGAGAAGGCTCCACGGAGACCTTATAGTGGTCTTCCAGTCCCTAAAGGAGGCCTCCAGGAGAGCTGGGGAAGGACTTTTTCCAAAAGCATGTAGTGATAGGACGAGGGGGAATGGCTTCAAACTGGAA
>RSEF01000014.1:5435114-5467616 GCA_003993805.1 Himantopus leucocephalus
CTTTAAGGTCCCTGCCAACCTAAACCATTCTATGATTCTATGATCTCCCACGTATCTAGTTTACATGAACGCTCATCCAGGAGCAAGTTATTGCACCAGTCAAAAGTGTATGTGTCAGCCCAACCATCCATGTGACCCTCTTCTGAAGTCAGGATCAGGTGCTCCTCAGTGCCCCCGGTAACCCACTGCATTCAGTGGCCTTCCACCGTCTGGTCAAGGAGCCCCGTGTTAGGAATGGCCCACGAGCCGCCTCGTACGCTCTCTGCACAACACGAGAAGCCCACCCCTGCACGTCCACGCTTCCCTCGTTGAGTTAACGAGAACATCTGGCACGCAGGAGGCAGCTGTGGTAGCAACACGCGCAATAGGCATCCAAGACATGTAGGAAGGCTGGCTGGCATCTTGTACCATTTTATACCATAATTATCACGTGTATGGGATTTCTTTTGCCTCTCAGAGATTCCGGAGGGAGTTACAAACTTAAAATGCTACAAATAATACCGTGGCATCTCTTTCCCCTCATAAGCACCAAACTGGATTCGTTAGTTATTGTCTGGAGAACACTCTGAAGTACCACTTTCGCTGTTAATCATGCAGCCCCCGTTTAACACCGCCTTCCAACGCTCGCACAGGCTGGAAAGGAGATATAAATACCAACCACATTTTGTTCAACTTGTGGGGGTGGGGAGCTTTCAATAGGTACAACGTAATTACATTAGTATTTGTCAAGAATTGCCCTTACTCGCATAAAAACGCTGTGAGCAATCAAAACCTACAAGCAGTTCCACGTCTTTTCCGCAGGGCAGACCCTTAGGCAATGCAACACCTCTTGACAGCACGCTGTGCCCACGGCTGCCTCAGACGAGGGTGCGTTTTACTGCAAAACCTTCTGACAAACCTTTACGCCAGTTTTTCCAAAGCAGGGCTAACCCAGCCTGGCCCTGCACGGTTTGCAACAGCAGAAAAGGTCCCAGGACAAGAAGAGTTTGCAACAGACCGGCCAAGACCACCTCTGATTTGAAGTGATAGAAAAGCAAATTGAGAAAAAGATCCAGTCAACTACTCGAAGCTAAGCTTTTCTCAAGCATCCATAGAACGCAACAGCTCACTCCTGCCATCTCATTGCACAGGTAAGATTAAAGACAGGCAGGAGATTTTTACCCCGCAGTTACGATGATTAATGTTTCTAAACAGACATACAGTTTGAAAGCACTATTACAGGAAAAAGAAAAGTTGTTGCTTCATATTCTCAACCCACTATTTTCCCTGGGCGCTGAGCCAGCGACTGAGGAATGAGGGAAGTTGCTATTTAAAGAGTTATCTTGAATTGCGAGGTTCGGTAATGAACATGACTTGTTACAGTCCCCTTCGCTAAAATCAGGGGCAAACGAAAAAGGCACGGATGAGTGCTCCGCCGAGCACTCTGTCCTCAGTCAAACTTGGAGGAGGAAGACTGGTGATATGCTTCCGACAACCGTCTCTCCACCCCAATTTCCCCGGTGGAACGAGAACAAACTTCACTCCTTCACTGCCAGCTGCAAAGAACCGGGAGCTGCTCTGCACAAGTTACCTTTCCTGTCTGTTGCTGTCAAGGAAAATGCAAAGAAGATTATTCCACTGAATTCAAAGAGCAAGACACGGCAGCTTTCACTTTTCGTGCAAGTTACGAGGCTATATAAAGCTACCAGTCTCATAATTGCGACATAACACATACTCTACAGGGGGGATCATGCTGGGAAAAGAAAAGGTGAGAGTTTCCATGAAGCCAATGTTCCTTCCTCATTAGTTGCTGCAATACTTCTGAGAACAACCCCTGCCAGAGCTGGGATGTTACACGTGTGCTGGCTCCTTGCTAGGAGACACGGCAAGTAAGTTGGAAGAAGTTCCTGCAAAACCAGCTTGAGGTCTGCCTGGGCATGGCTGGCTGCTCTCAGCTCCTGTCGTACCTCCTCGTGCCCCAATATACTTTTAATAGTTCACTGTGGGAAATAAGAGGAGAATAGAGTCCATAGGGTTTGTTTCCCACTTCGTCCCGGGAACACTGATGTTGTGAGTTGTCGTTGTAAAACCTCTTAGAAACAAGACCAGCGTGACCTCCTGCATCCAGGGCTTCCTGCTATTCTAAACTCTGCAAACCAGCATGCTGTGTCCTGCCCATAAGGCAGACAGACAACAGACTGTGGTCTAATTAGAAAAGACATGCTTCCCACATTCTCCATAGAGCTGCCTCAGCCTACAACTAAGGACAAATAAATAACTGTCAGGGCTAATAAGCCCAAAATCATAGAAGAGGGGAAAAAACAGAAACTGGATCTACTCAGATCTCATTTATACAAAGAACGTATGGTAACAACCGTGAAGACAAACAAAACCAGCTACGGTTGAGGCAGTTCCTCTTCAGCAGACTCAGACATGCTCCACCTCAACAGACTGTGCCAACCCCTCGGCATTTTTCTGCATTTCCAAACTAATAAGAGGCACAAACTGCCACAGGTGATTAATTGGAGCATTTGAGCATCACGAGAAGACCTTCTCCATTTCGATGTGCCAGACAGAGCACAGTAAGAGGAAATGAGGAGATATCCAGTGTGGGGAGCTGGAGAGAACAACCCAGCAGTGATGAAGATTGTGAGGTTGGCACACACCACCAGGGCTGGGCATATCGGAGAGGTGTTTATGATGTTCTTGGGATAAAAGACGTTACAGGGATGACTTCCAGAAGCTTTTGTGCATTACCCACATGGATCACAGCCAGTCATCACAGAAGTCCTGAATCTAGAGCCCTCCAATTTTGCATCCCCTCTCCCCACATCCCCGTGGGGAGGGATACACCAGCTCCAGGCGCTCTTCTGACCTTCCCCGAGAGCCAGTTGTGTTGCTGGCAACCTACACTGTACAATTTTATCAAACAAGTTCCTCAGCCTGTTGCCGCGGTTGAGAAAAGTGTAAAAATCTACATTACACAGAGAGGATTAATCCTAAGTGACAGTTTCCAACAGAAAACATGAAGAACAAGTTGGAGTTACCCAAATTACCTCAGTTTAGTCTCTCCATTCCTTCCTCAACCACTGAACGATCGTTCAGGCATCTGTTCAGAATTAATTTTCATTAATTTATTTCGCCTTTCTGCCCACAGACCCGAGGCAGGGCCTGGCCCCCGTACATCTGCGGGGCGTTGGAGCAGTTCACTCCCACCAGGCGCCTGTCCCTGCCAAGTGACAAGGGAGGATGAAGCAGTGCCAGCTCCCACCTATCAGTAGCACTGGGTGTCAAACATCTCCCCTTGCGTGCAACCACGCACTTGACAGAAACACTAGCGTTTCCAGCCCTCTCTTTTACTCAGTGAGGAGAAAACAGGGGCTGGACTCGAGACCAGGAGGCCGCTCAGAGCTTTTCCCACAAGAACAGTGACAGCAGGAGCCACCATATGGGATGAGACACGAAGCAACTTTGCCTTAGCCTTGCTGATGGAACAGGACTAATCAGGCTGAACTTGGGGCCCATCTGCTGACCACTCCGATCACAGGCTGCGTAACCAAGAACCTTCACCCATGAGCTGGCAGGACCACGGGCACGTACGGTGCGGAGGGAGCACCATCTACACGCTCACCCGCTCCTTGGTTCCTCCAACGCTGCTCCAAAGGAAACTGCTTCAGCTCTGTCCTGGAGAGATCAGATCAGTCTCTGGAAACAGCGAGGCAACGCCATGTGTTGCTGCTACCTCAGATTACTAATCAGCCTGCAATATGCATCATTTGAATCAGAAATGTACTTATTTATTCTAAAAGAAACATCTCCACATTGGAGAGACTTTGAAAGACTCAGTCCTCACAAGGTGCTGCTCAGCTCATGGTGGCCACTGGACATCTGCTCACGGCTGCAGTGTTTGAAAGAAGCAGCAACCTCATTGCAAGGCCGTAGAGCCCTGGCTGAGCAGAAGTCAACCTCATCCACGCAATGGAGCTGGCTTCAATCTGCCTCAGCTTCTGCTTTTGAGAAAGGTGGCCAGGAGGAGCTGGTCCAAGAGCCATTCTGGTGAAGCAGGCAGCCCTTAGGAAGTATGAGGACATGACAGCAAGAAACACAATCCCTGTTAACATGTCACTTCATTTCACCTGAAAGACAGACTTGGCACCACACCATAGGCTCAAAACTCTTCAGCTTTTGCCCTTTGCAACTTGTGGGTGCTTCAAAGCACCAGCCAGAAGCCTGGAAGCTGAGAAGGTAGAGATCCACCACGGAGAAGGTGCAAGATGCACCATGGTAGCAGATTACAGCCAAAACCGTAACCCAGACTTTGTGTTACTGCAGCTTGGTGTCCATGACGTCTTTGCAACCTTGCCCTGTGCTGAGGTGGCTGGTTAGGGTGCCTGTCCATGCCAGATACGTTGATTGCTTTCTGCAAACAGCTTATGCGCAGAGAACTGGACTAAACCCAAACTCATTTCACGTGGGTCACTGACCAAGAGGGCAGGACGTAACGGCTTCTCGTCTCTCTCTGCACAGGCTGGATCCAAACCACTGATCTATAGCACCACTGAAACTCCCCACTTTCACCCCATCTCCTCATCTAAAGGACATCTCCTTCCCACCGACCCCCCCCAGGGACTGTGCCACCAGCAGAGCTATTTCTCTGCAATGCCTAAAGGAAAATTCCCCGTTCAGAGGCTCAGTTATACAGGAGACTCTCGGCACCTGCCCACGTGAGTCAGCTATTCCCCTGAATCCCAACCACCTTGTCTGCAGGAGCTGCCTGCGAAAGGCAAAACCAGAAAGACAAACAGGGCTGTATCCTAAAGAAAAACGTTTCTAAACACTTGCCAAAAAAAAAAAAAAAAAAGAGGAAAAACCACATTTAGCTTTGTAAGGCAATAACAAGCAGAGCAATAAGCAGGTTCAAGGCTACATAGCCAGGTCACCAACCCCTCCAGAGAGAAAGAACTAGGCCACAAAACTCTGATATTAGCTGCCAGAATCTGCCTGCATTATCCAAAATTTGTGGGTGAGGCCCCCCTGCTCTCCTTCGCACAGGTATTTACAGGCTCACGGGCTGTGGGATGCAGCTCTGAACTCTCCGAGAGAAAGATGAGATGTGACCAGGACACGGAGCACCGCGGGCGATGCCTCCACCTTCCTGGAGCTGACAGACCGCGCCGGGTCTGCGAGAGAGGCAGCCGTTGATCTGACAGCCAGCATCGGGCTGCCGGCCTGGAGAGGATCCCTGTGCTAATTTGTGCAGAATCTGGAAATCTGGAGGACAGCAATCCATATTCTGCTCTCTCTCGGATCCACTGATGCCCGTGGTACTTATCTCTGCCTCTAAAACATGTGCGCTACAACTCCAGTGTAGCGAGAGATGGCTTTGGCAGACAATTTTATGGAGGAAAACTCTTTGAGGTTATTCGTCCCTACCCTCCTCATGGGAAATCATTTCAATATTATGAGCAACAGCATTGCTGAAGAGAACATGCAAAAACCTGGAAAATGCATCATTTTATCAACAGAAGCAAGGTCATCCAAACCCAGAGATGACTACATTCAATATTAATACCTCCCTTTCTCCAAGTAGGGTTTGAACCTCTTGGTAACCATCCATTCCCCAGAGAAATGTCTTCCAGTAACTTTGATGTGAACTAATTAAGTTTGCACAGCTAATAACTGCCATCTGCCTGCCACAACGCTGCCGGAGACTCCACGGAACGGGAGAGGATGGGCTGTCTCATCTCAAACCACCTGCTGTTCCAGCTCCTGCACCCTCCTGTGCTTCACAAGCCCCGGTCACCCGGCAAAGGGAACAATTCGCCAGGGCACAACCGCGCAGACAGTGTTGACTCCCTCCTGACACACACAACTATCTCATTCGAGCCCCAGTTTATTCTCATTTCCAGGAATTCCATTTGTTTCTGCTCTTCCAGCCCTAAGCTTTTGTGTACTATGTTTTAATGAGCTCCATTCCACTCATATAAAGGGCACATCGACCACACTGCTCAATTTATTTCTCCTTGGAGCATCCAAGATCTGCTTCTCAGAGAGTTTGAGAAGATCTATTAAGAGTCCAGCCCCAAGTGGTAAACAACGTCCATTTCTGGCCTGGCCCCGGCAATCCAATCAGCAAAGGCATTTAAGGACAGGATGTACCATATTGGAAAATTAAATTGCTTTGAAAAAAATTCCTCCTTGCTTACTTGCCAGATAATGACAGAAGAGCTGATGCCAAGCACAGCCAATCTGTCCTAGGGCGCTCACAGAGACAGTCCTTACGCCGAGGCATCCCTTTTTTCCCTTTTTTCCTTCTCATCTGCTTAAACACGTCCCACCCTCGGTCCTCACCCGGGTGCCGGGAACACCTCCAGAGGCTCCTTCTCCGGCAGCGCAGAGGCAGCAAAACTCCCAACGCTGCACAATCAGGTAAGCTGGTGCCTTGTTTTTGTCTCTCATTACAAAATGTCCTGAATTTTGCGCTTCTCTTTCACTGGAGGCGAGGATATGTTGTTGAGTTGTCTTCCCCTTGTAAGTATTTGCTGTTGAAAACCATTTGCAGTGTAAAACTTCTCTAAGGAAGCGGAGAGAGGCGGCTGCTCTGCTGTATTTGATACTATTTCTTGTGTCATCCGTGGTCCTTCCCTACTATTTTTATAGGTACATTTAAGAAAGACTGGATGCTATTCTGCATGTAGAAATATAAAGACAAAAAAGAAGAAAGGCAAGACAACTCAGCCAGCTAAACTCACGAGTTAAGCCTAAGTTTGGGAGCTCTAGGCTCAGCTCCCTGCTGTGCCAGACTCTCTGCGTGACTCTCCTGCCCGTCTTACAAAGGGATTAACAACCCTCCCCGGCCAGGGCACAGCCACACACACCCACTAACAGACCCACGGCAAACCTCGAGAGGGTTTTGCAGCAGCAAAGTGAAGGAGCGCTGTCAGCAGCAGCCCTCGGCCGCCCCAGCTGTCTTCCAGAGCATCGGCTAATCACACCTCGCACTCTGCCCCATCCCTTCCCCCTGTGAACTTCCATATAATAACTGAAAAATGTGACGAGTCTAACTTTAATCGTGTTCTAACCCGGGTTGGTATCATTAATCTCGCAGCCACTGATGGGTAATTTAATTAGGGTGCATTTGTAATGAATTACAATCATCATTTAGCGCTATTGTTCCTAACACGAGCAGAGGGGAGTCAGAAAACCGGCATAGTTGATCTTCTTAATTACACTGGCACACTAAGCAAGCCACCCCCAGCCCCAGCCTTTCGCTGCTGGTGTTACAGATAAAGGAACACGAGCATCAGGGACCCCCCGCGTCGAGCCCGGCAAACATCTCCGAGCGTGCTCCCCGCCAGCAATCAGCGACTACCAGGTCTGTGAAACACAACTTCTGATGGAGGAGCTGTCAAACTCTAAGCAAACAGCTCAGAGCTGAAGCAGAGAGAGAAATCCAAAGTCAGGATAGAAACTGCTTCTTAGTTCTCTTTCTCACCACCCGTGAACGTTTGATACAGATGTTAAGGTACGGCCAGACACTCCACATGAGTAAATGGGCACATCGTAAGTCCAGAAGTATCCCATCCAAAGGATCGGATTTATTGAAACACTTGACGATGGTTGTGTAGTCACATCGAATCTATAGGCACACGAAAGGCTGCAGTCACTAACGACATTCTAATAGAAGGAGAATAATTTTCCCTGGAGCTTTAAACACATCTCCACAAGACAGTATCAGAAATTTCCAGCCAAAAATGTTTGTCTCCGGTCAGCTCCTTCGCTGCTCTGTGCAGGATGCGCAGCCGTGAGTGCACGCATTTATTTCAGACATGACTTCAGTCTGCAAAATAGGAGCAATCTGTTGACGTGGCCGCGAGCCAACCCATCTCCTCGGTATCTCCGTGCAGAATATACAGACTCCGCCACAGACGCTGAGTTGTGGCAGCCCGTTTCTGGTGGCCAGGCCGAGCGGATTTTGAATTAAACTGCTTCGAAGAGCTGCTCAACTTTTGTTGGTCTCGTACAATGCAACAGGTCTTACATATAGGACCTAGGGAGAGCAAGCGTCCCTCCCCCAAGTGGGTGGTCAGGACACCTCTGGGTGTTCTGGACATCAGTCTCCACTCTGAAAAACATTTGGGTTTCCAGACCTCAGCGTAAGCAAGAGGAATGGCTGTTCCCCGCTGGGACGGCGGCTGGCTGCCACTTCTGGCACGTTCCTATGGGGAGGCAGAAGCGCGGTCAGATCTTGAAGAGCAGAAGAGAAAAGTCAAACCCTGGGTTCCCGCAGCCTGGGTCAGCGTCCTGAAGGCAACATCATTTCGCCTCTCCCCTCCTCAGACATATTCACTGAGGCTTCACAGCAACTCCACCTCAGTTGAGTAAAAAGTGTCCCAAAGTGCTTTTTCCCAATTAATTTTGCCAGATATCATGAAGGACTCCTTCCTATACGTGTGGAATTTGCCTTCAAATCAAAGGATTCCCGGGCAAGGCAAAACACTCTTTTTTGGCAAACCTCTTTTTTAAATAAAGGCTTGAAAAGGAGCTTATCAATTGGGATTGGCAAGCCATGCCCCTGTGCCACCAAAATGAGCAAGGAAAAATATTAAATACATATGCAAATCCTCTGTGGCAGTATAATATGGTAAGGGAAATATTTTGACGTGGCTCAGGGCAGAGGATAACCGTGTCCCTGTGATTGCGTAGTGCTTTTTCCAAGAGTTAACAAAACCATCGGATAAAGTACTGGACAGTAGTGAACAGAAAATTGGGAACAGTCTGGAAAATACAATAATGCAGCTTTTTTAATTGGGGGCTTACACTTATCTGAAATACTGTGCACTTTAAGATAGGCCCAGGAGAGTCCTGAAAAGCACCAGAGAGAGGAAAGAAAGAGGCTTTCCCCCCCCCCCCCCAAATTCTGAGAAAGCTGTACAACGGGACAAAACCAAGAGGCTCATAAAAGAGGTCCATAAAATACTGAGATTGTAATAAAGGAAGAAAGAGCACTGCTATTTGTTCTGGAAGAGGAGAACAGGAGAGAACTGAAATACTAAAATTTAAGGACTTTAATTCTCATGCAACACATGTGTTAATTAACCTGTGCAACTACTGCTGTAGGGGAGCAGAAGCGCAGAACTTAATGAAAATTAGACCAGACAACAACATCCCATTTTCTAAATGGCATTTCTGCCATTTCCATTTTGCTTTTAAGAACAGGATATAGTCAAAACAAACCTCCTTTTAATCACATTATTAACAACGCAGCCACTGAGCAGCATTTCACGGTGTTTTTCCTAAGTCGAGGATAACCGTTCCGCGGCAGCGCGCACAGTCGGTAGCTCAGACAGCGAAACGCTGCCGAGTTGCGCTTTCTGGGCAAGGTCTTGCCCACTCTGCCCCTGCTCTGCTTTGAGGGCAGGTCAGGACCAGGACGGTCACCCTGTCCCCGCTGCCACACACAAAGTGCTGCTGTAGGTGGGGATGGCGCACGGTGGGGAAACGTGTAAGTGCATCCATGGGTTAACTCCCTAAAACCCTTCCCGTCCCAGCGCACCTAAGGACTGGGGCACTGCCAAGGCAGAGGCACGCTGCAACTCAGCACCAAGTTTCGGGCAGACTTGTTACCTTCCCCCATCCCCTGCCACTACAAAAATACAAGGGAAAAAAAATTCTATTTATCATGGGGTTGTTCGCCAAGTGCAGAGTCAGCGTTTTTGGTACACACCATCAGCGTTTCTTTGTCAGTCACTTTTCTCCACCTGCTTTCACGCAGCGAGTGAAAAGGATAAAATACTTTTTTTTTTTTTTTTTCCCTGGCAAAATGATTGTAAAGCCACTTCAAGTCGGCGGAGGGATGCAGGCGCAGGTGCAGCTCTCAGCTGCCGCACTTGAAGATGACGGGGTTACAAGCTGGCAGTGTCACTCTTGGGCTGCAGAACCTCTACCGCAGCAGCTCTCAGCCCTACGACTTTCCTCCACTCTCAACTTTGTGAAATCCTGCCTTTCCAGAGCCGACATCACTCAACCTTCCTCTCCGCTGGAACTGACATATTTCAGGGACGCACGGGTAAAAGCAGGGAGTGCTCATGAGATGTGCCATCCCAAGTGTAATTTTCCCTTTTTAAATACATTTTGGCCACCGCCCAGTCCGGGTGGGATGACTGGGAAGCAGCTGATATTTGAAATCCCAGCCATAGCATGAAAATAGTCTTTAATAAACTGTGCGTCTGAGGGAAAAAAAAAAAGAATTGGCTGCAAAATAACAAGTGATAACCATTGGAAAAATAAGCGAAGCATATGCAGGAGGAAACTCCACTAAAGCACTAGCCATGCAATTAAAGATGGATGTGGGAAACTCGTGTGCAAGCAGTTCACGGTGCCGCTGTGACCCACAGCCCCATTAGCTCTGGAGCAAGGGTAAGCTGATTAGCTCTGGAGAAGGATGATGGCAGAACTCATCAGTTAAGCTTGTTAGCTGCCACACAAAGTTGGTGTACCTTGGAAGCTCTGCGCAGTGATTAGCTTGGGGTGGGAGGAGGCAGCAGAGCCTGTTACAGTAGATGAATAACCCAAAGCAGTCACTGCGTGGGCACAGGCTCCGCGTACGGATCGGCTGCCGGGGCTGCGGCTGCCTGGCAAAGGCGGGGAGAGGGGGTCTGCCTGCTTGGGGCGTGGGGGAAAAGACACCCCTTCCAGGGCACGGCACGTCTGCAGCCTGCCAAGCCCGTGGCTTGGTCACAGCCAAGGTCTGCAGGCGTCTTGCACAACAGAACTAAGCTCCCACGGTCTGCTAGTCCCTCCTAATTCCCCGCCTGCCATCGCCGAGTGAGCTGGGATCCGCACCATGGAAGGCTGGGGAGGCGGATGCTGTCCCTCTGCCAGCGCAGGACAAGTGCCACCAACTCTCCTCAAAATACTTCTTGACCAAGTTTATTTTAAATGCAAAGCAGAGGAGCAGGATAATTCAAGTCCAACGAAAAATGACATTTATTTCCCAGCTCCCTTCAGCCTGCATGGTGATGCCCTGCAGTCATTCACCACCGACAACTCCGCTCTCCTTTGGGAAACGGTTTCCAAAGAGGAGATAATGGCTCTAAACATGGCTCTTCCTCTTGTGGTGAGACCCCATCAGCCATCTAGTTGGGAATAGGACCAGCACTTTGTGCATTTTTAAACAGTAAGGAAACCAGTTTGTCCCACCTTTAAATGGTTCATCCAGCTCATGACAAGCTCCTTCAGCCCCCCGAAAGCCGCACAAACCCACTTCCACTGGAACTGCCTGCCCACAAGCTGAAGCAAAAAAAACCCAAAAAAGCACTTTGGTCTTTCTGCCAATTCACAATGGCTGAAGTCTTGTACGTGTCAGCTTCTCTTTGCTGGTTTTTTTTCTTTTTTGTTTCCATAAAAACAAGACCGGGAGAAGATTATTAAATATTAAAAACTCAAGGAAAATAAGTATTAAAAAAAGCTTTAATCACAAACCCACAGATTATTTAGGCTACACGTAGCAAATGTCTATCAGGGTGTGAAAAGTTAATTCTCTAGGGTACAACCACGGAGGGAAAATATGTGCTCTAACCTAACGCTTTCTAATTTCGAAGTACCTACCTGCGAAAGCTAATTGGGAATGCATGGAGATGTCTTATGCATTCATTAAGTCTGTTTGGTTAATCTGCTTTTACATAAAACTAAAACAGATTCATAAACTTCTCCAAACTGCCCCAGCATTGCCAGCATTCTTCCCTTTCTGACAAGCTTTGCGAGACTTGATTTGATTAAAACCTTTTCTTAAATTTCCGTATCCTGAAGTCAAGGTAGTAGATGACAATCTTTGTTTTTGTTTCAAAATAAAGAAACTTCACAGTCGCAGAGAAAACATGATGCAAGTATAACCGACAGCTCAAAACCAGATGGCAAATAAAATTATCTCAAAGCATATTGTTATTTTTACATTGCATTTACAATTTTCAGCACTCGTCTTTGGCAATACTGCTGTCCCTCGTTTTATGTAGGTTAAAAGTGAGAAGCAGCTGCCTGCTCACTCCAAAGTCAAGTATTTACCCCCAGGTAGGATCTAAATACGTGCATTTAACCAACTATTTATAGTCATTCGAAAACAGAAGGTTTTTATGAAAAGCGTTGGCACAGCCTTCACTGTAACAGCACTGATAACATCTTGTCTCTGTTCCCACGAGACCTTCTAATTTGATAACTCCTTCGGTAAAGATGAGCCGGCATGTTGGGACCCGCGATATTACAATTTCTTTGAGGAACCCCCTCTACTTCCCCAGTTGCTTTTCTGCTGCTTGTAGCAATATATCTTCCAGTCATGCAGCGAGGCACCAAGACACTTATTACTTTTATTAGATAGGCTACTCGGGCTTTGGGAAGTATTAATAGTCCATCAGAAGAGACGCTGACACCAATATCTGCAGGTACTCGAGGCAGAACATCTCAGTGCGACGGGGCTGGTGACGGGCGCCGGACGGATGCGTAGCCACATGAGACAGTGTCACCCACAGACACAATCTCCCTTCATCCCACGGATTTATTCTCCCTCCTGTCCTTTCTAAGAAACATGACAGTCACACGGTGAGATTTCTCAAATGAGATCTACGCCCCAGCCCCTCGGCAAAGCAGCAGTAGGAGCAAGGAAAACAATTCGTTTCTAGAAGCCGATGTTCATCAGCAAACCCCACCTCTTTGCTCCTACCACAGCAAAGAGGACCGTTCCCATTCCCAAGCCTGACTGCGCAAAGATCCATTAGCTTAAAAAAATAAATAACTAAATGAGAAATGCAGCAAACAGAAATGAGTTTAGACAGCTCCTCTTCTCTGATCTTGACTCTAATAATTATGCCCATGTCGTGTGAATTCACGGCTGCGCATCCTCAACGCGGCTCATTTTACCCACTAGAGTTCAAAATCCTCTTCCAGCTGCTCCTCTGTCCCCTCTCCCACCTTTTCCAGGTGTGCAAAAATTCACTAATTTCTCTTTACCATGGAGGCTTTCCATGACACGGCCGGTGCCCCCAGCAGCCCCAGCCGCACCTCGCTCTGCTGTGGAAGGTCTGCAGCCCTCTCCGTGCCCTCCCAAGCTTTCCCCCGTGCTCTCCCAGCCTCGGAGAGACTTTTGGGAGCAACCCACGCAGACATTAACGCATCCTTCTTGCAAACCTTTCCAGACGCCCTCCTGCAGAGACAGCCCCAAAGCTCCGGCGGTTGACCAAGGCAGGCAGGTGACGAGCCGGCTCTGTCCCCCCTTCCTCTCGCCGACTGCCAGGATCCCGCTGTGCCCTTCGACCCACCGCTCCCGCCAATTAACCGACCAAACGAACCAACAACCGCAAGCGTAAAACTCACGGCGCTGTGCCAACCACCACCTTGTCCATTTGCTCACGTGCTGTTCCTTCCTTCGATACTCCTTCAGGTTTTGCTTTTAGACTGCGCGCTTTCCCAACAAAGCATCGACCTCCACTGATTTTTCACAGGAGAGCCGGTACCGACGTGGCTAATAACTGCACCCAACCTTTGACTGCTCCAGTGTCAGCAATGCCACCCATAAAGCTGCGTCACATTTAGTGCACTGTCAGAGCAGCAGCATCGTTAAAAAGCACACGCTCATAACTAGTGTATGTAAAACTCTGCGAGAGATACAATCGATAGTTTGGTGGGTGATTTACCCCAAGACTGATGGAAGCAAAGGGCTCGGCAGTGAGAACTGCTGAAAGCCGGGAAGCGAGGAGGCCGGCTAACGCTCTCGTACCCTAACGCTCCGCTCCTACCACCCGGTTTGCAACAGCAAGCTCTGGTGAAAGCAGTACGTGTGTTTATCGAAACCCAAATGTCCCCCTGGCACACTACTGTCCACTGCGTCACCTCATCACTCGCACCGGGGCTTCTCCTCGATTATCCCCGATTCTTCCTTCAGCTTTTTACTGAGACCGCTGCTTTTATGAGTACCCTCGCTCACTCCCCTAATGATTTCTGCCTGGATTTGCAAGCTCTTTTATTCCTTCTCTTCTCCTTTCACATCAGAGGAGTGTCAAGACTTTCTCTGCCTAGTGTTAGCTTTGTGGCCGTACACGATGTTCTTGCTGCGCTCGCTGGGACCTGCAGGCTTTATAATTAGGGCCAGGATTCAAGCAGCACCAAGCGTACTTGCAAAGATTTTCTTCAAAACCAAAAAGAAAACTTCCCCGGCTCCTTCCCAGCGCGGGCCCTCCCTCCTGCCGCAGCTCTGCAGGCGAAAGAAAAAAGCGATCGCCTTCCCCTCCCCGGCACGGCGAACCCGGTTCGCTCTCCACGGGCAGCGACCCACCAGCCGGGGCTGCGGTTCCGGGCTTCAGAGCTCCCTCCTGGTGTTACATCAACCAGTCTCTTTGTGGACCAGCGGGGACTGCAGCAGCCTGTCTCCCCGCGCAGCTCGGAGCCCGCGTCCCTCCTGCACGGCCGCGGCGGCCGCTCGGCACATGCCGGCTCGACCCAGCGGTCCCCAAAGCTCGTGCCCCACCGGCGTTCCCTCCAGCCCGTTCCGCAGCTCCCGCGGTGGGGAGACGGGACCTGTTGATTTCTGCAGTTTCATATAAGTGTGAATTGATGAGCTCCTTCAGGAAGCTAATATTAATTCCTGGAATAAGGCGTCAGGGCTGCCTGGCTGATTACCCCTCATTCCTGTCTGCTTACAAACAATGATTACAGTCTAATCTCAGCACTCTTGGAGGAGCTGCGGAGAGTACCCTTCATCTACTGTAATTACGTTCCAGCTCCCTCGGAGCTGAGGCTCTTATTCACTCCTAGCATTATCTGCAGACTAATCTAGTCGGCTGGAATGGAGGTAAAAATGACTCCAAAGAGCTGTAGTAAGCTCCTGCTCTGGCTCCAAAGCCAAGTTAAAGAAACCAAATTGTTTTGTGATGGTCAGACAAAGGCACAGGATGAAGGAGAGATGGATCCAGCATACGGCAAAGCGAGTGTTTGCTGGCGCTACTGACAGGGGTTACCTTCAGACAACTCTGTTTTGTGCAGAGACGCTCAGCCCGCTGTGCCTCCTTCAGCCTCCAGCGTGCTCCCACCCGTTCCCAGAGGACGGACACACAACAGACATCTCTGGAAGCTCTTTTAAAAGAAAGCCTTTTCCCAGTGGGACCTGCTCGTACGGACCCCCAAGGTGCTCCTCCGCACTTCAGTGAGATCTCACGCGGTACTACGAGGCAGTAGGTGTCAAAACATCACCAGCCTTTTGAACGTGATGGGAAGGCTTAGCTGTTTCCAGAACTTTTGTTCTAAATATCAAAGCCAAATACAGAATACGCCTGATTTAATCCTGCAGAGGCTTCCAGGCGACTTCATTTTGCCTAAAACCCAATTCTGGGTAACCGCGTACGTCAACACCCTCTAAATCCATTTTCTGATTATGTTATTTTCTCCAAGACCTTCAAATTATAATGTTGTTGTAACTCTGTTTCCCTTCAACATAACTACAGTCGAGAAGGACATCACCATTTCCCGCCTCTCCCGTTAAAAACACGCACAGTTTTATACCCCCTCCTTGCGCAGACGGGACTGCCATCCTCTGCTCAGCCACAGGACAGACGCCTCCCTCCAGGGATCCTGTGCTGCCCTCCCTTACTGGTGACACTGTGGTGGCGATGGGATGGGATGATGGCACTGGCAAGCAGAGCGTGGGCTCTCCAGCTGCAGCAGCACGCCCTGCGGTTGTCGGCAAGGCTGAAATGCTGACCACTGCTTCTCATTCAATATTGCTACAGGTACCTGCGAGGTTAAGCAGGCAAAAAACCTCTTTGCACATGTTGCAATCGCATTTTGCCCTCTGCTGGGGGGGACGCAGCAACCCACCCCTGTGAGCGACGCAAGGGCAGGTCCTCCAGCCGTGCCTGAAGCACACGTGGTTTAACCGCAGTGATCTGGGAAGTGAGACATCACTCCCCACAGCCGCATCTCCCAGAGGCAACCTGATACCTGCGCTGCCAAAGGTCCTGTGTTTTAATTAAGTGTTAAATCTAGTTTTGGTAGGTTTGGTTTTTTTTTTTTTTAAATCTAGTAAGATGTTTCTCCTTCCCACAGTGCCGTCCCGCTTTGCCGTGCTGTAATTCAGTAAGGAGAACAGTTAATTAAGTTTGAACAACAGTGGCTAATGACTTCTATTTAAAGCTGTTCATAAAAAAATATTACAAGCCCTTAGAAATGACCTAACTTTGGAAGCTCACGTGGTACCTTAAGAGAATAAAACAGTATAGTCCTGCACACTCCCACTCTGTAGGCGTATCTCCTACCCCGAGCAGAACAGTGGAGCAAGGCAACTACTACTGCCCTACAAATGCTTATTTTAAATTTAAAGTCATGATGAGAACACCGTAACAATAACAAAACGTCCCTGGATGCGGGGATCAAAATGAGCACTGGCAGCATCACTGTAAAGCATAGTTTCATTTAAAATACTCTCCAGATGCAGGAGTAATACAGCTGCTTCGAACCCGTGCGGAGCTGTGGCCTCGAGGAAAGGGAGCCAGAAAAGCAAAAAGGTCCTGAAGAGATGGGAAATACAGAGGAGGCAACAAAATGAGACAGTCTAGAAAAACAAATAGTGGTCCAACCAAACTGGAATTGTAGAATGGTTTAGGTTGGAAGGGACCTTCAAGATCATGTAGTTCCAACACCTCTGCCCCGGGAATCACCCAAACTCTCAACAGGAGAAGGTAATCTCACCACAAGTGGCTTGAAAAAGGAACTGAGGGTACGAGAAGGGGGAACGGAGGGTTAGCTATTCTGTTTGACATCGATACAGCTTAACGCTTCCGTTCGCCTCTAGTATTGAACGACACACACAGAGGTTACCCCGAGACACGTGGTGGTGTAGGGTCACTTCCAGCGCCTGCGCCACGGAAACTTCAACAGTAAAACACACACAGAGATTTAGATACGTCATGATGATAAACACTGGAATTAACAAAGAAATTAATAAGAAGGCTGTTCAAATATTAGCCTAATGTAGCACAAAAGAGGAGATCCAGTGCAGTATTAACCTCAGACAGAGCCTTTAAAAATACATCCTGGAAGATGTGTGCTCACTACACCCACTCACCAAAGTATCTCTAACGAGTTGCCTCCTACCTGGTGTCTCGGATCTGGAGGGAACCCCGCAAGGTATCTTGCTTCCTAGTCGCGCCTCCCGCTTAATGCACAGGCTTGGAGTTGTTAGAATTGCAGACGGGAAAAGAAACATTATTTTTCTTATTCTTGTTGGCAGAGAGGAAGCGACAAAGACAACGATCCATCACTGCTCTTCATGAGCTTCCCGTAGCCACAACGCAAGGTTCACACCTGATTTCTTTTCTATGCAGCCCCAATAAAAAGACCTCTGCTCAGACTCTACTCAAGCTAAATTTTGCCAACACAATAAACAGAAACACGAAGATTCAGCCTAGTTTCATCCTCCTTTTCAAAACCAGCAAAGCGCCATGCTGAAGGGCGTTCAGCCTACCCCAGAGGGGAGATGGATTCCACCGGTCCCCCGTGATGGGGACACATATTTACCTCCTCGCTGTCAAAGCCACCCTGGGTGTCAGCTCACCACGCTGCTCTCCCTGTAACCCGGCAAATTTACCCACTTTGTAAAATCATCTGAAAGCTCCCATACCACACCTCTTATCCTCGGAGGATCACGAATCACCAAGGCAGGGTAATATTTGAGGACCTGGAAGTACTGAAGTTGTTAAAAAATAAATCAGCCTTAAAATTGGATGTGTATACCAGCAGGCAAGAAAGGAGCAATATTGTAGCCTGATTCCAGAAGGCTTTCAGGAGTGATCCAGAGAATACGAGGCCCCTAAAACTTATTTCTGTACCGAATAAAACCAAACAAGAAACAATAAACCCCCAGGTGAAAACAATACTAATAAATAGGAGAGGAATGGTTTTCTTTATCTAGCAGGATTCCCTAAAATTCTTAAGGGGGGGGGGAAAAAAAAGAATCCCTGAGGCTTAGGTTTAATTATTTGGATTTTCAAAGCCTCTGTGACAAAGTATCATCAAGAAGTCTGCCAGAAAACTGTCTGAGCAACCGCGCAAGGGATACAGTGCTATTACAAATCTAGAAATTAACTGAATGCAATTAAAAAAGGAGGTATAACACATGATCGATATTCAACATGGCAAAAGACTACACTGGCATTCCCCGAGGACCGGTTTTGTCTAACATATTTTTCAGCTATTTGCACAGGAGAGTGAGCTGTGATGTGGTGCGACTGCGTAGGACGTCACCGGCTTGGGGGGCGCCGAGCTGCCCTTGCCTCGTTTGCCTCTTAGGAGCACTAAAACGCTTCGTCTTCACTGCGGGTTATCCTGGGAGAGGTTCATTTGCTTTACTTACAGAAAATATTAAAACAGCTGTTTAGCAGTTAAGGAGAAAGCTAAGAGAAAGCACAGAATAATGAAGATATTTACTCTTTTCTTGCAAGATGCGCGGGAAACGATACCCAGAGGAACTGAATGGCAATTTTAAATAGATATAAAAAACTCTTTTCTCAAGCCCTGAACTGACCTCCGGAGCTCACTGTCACAGGCTGTCTCTCAGATCAAGAGTTCAGAAAAGTCCACAACTGGATTGGATACATTCACCGCAAGCTAGTGGTGAAACATATTTACCAAAGCTTATGAAAAACATCTTTCATAAAGATACCGCGGTAGTTTCTTAGGCAGGGTTACACCACAATGTGTTTTGAAAACTGAAAAGAAACCATATTTCTATGTCTGAACAAGCCTGACACCCCCCTCCCCCCCTCAAATTGCAAACAATAAAGATTAACACTTCAATAGCAACTTGCACACCAGGACTGGAGCACCTTGAGGAACTAGCGGAGTCATCACTGCTCCCGTTTCACAGATGGGGAATGAGACCGAGTGACGCGGTCAGGGGCAGAGCTGGATTACAGTCAGGAGATTCCTGGGTTTTTTGGCTGCGTGCTTGCCAAGGAGCTACTGTATCTGCCGACCGAGGAGAAACAAGCACAGCAGCAGAGGAAATCTCCGTGGTGAAGAAGAGGAGCATCTTCAGCTGTCCTCAGTCCCTCACCCATTGCCACCGTTGCCCAAATCCAGGCAGCTCTGCGCTGCGGCAGAGGGCTCCCCATGGAGCTGTGTGCTTCAGCAGTGTTGACTGGAAGCACGCACCCCTTTGGGATACGTATAGCATAACTACGAACACTCCGTACAGCGTAACTTTCCAAAACCAATTCTCTCAGCTCACTCGGTTCCCTATGGACGGCGATTTCCCTGCAGGCATTTGCAGGCAGCAGAGGGCTGACGGGCTCAGGAGGAGCACAAGAGCCGTCATCCAACTTGGCCAAGAGCTCCAGCCATGCCCCTTCTCGCTTTTCACGCCAGGCTGCGCACATAGGTGGAGCTCTGAGGTCAAGCCCGTCGGCTCTCAGCTAGGAAGCAACTGTTCAAAACAGTATCCGGATGGCTGAGGAAAGCCTGACCTTCATGGTTTCCTCTTCTGTGTCAAGCCAACCCTGTGGCCAGCCACCAGCTCTCTCCACAATCCAACCCCTCGCTTCCCTCCAGGTGACCACATTTGCTTTCCAAATGTTCTTCTGTCAGACACACGTCCTCCCACTGAGCTGCACGATCCGACGTCTGCACATGTTCGCTTTTACGATTTAAGAAAAAATAATAATTTAGAAATGAATTTAACTTTAAAACCTGTAAAGGCTTGAGGAGTCTCCAGAGTGAAACAGGAGGAGGGATGGGGGAACCCAGGCTAATAAAAGCTGTTAATTAGAGTCAAATTTGCTGCTTAATGTGTCAAGAACCAGTGAGTTACAAGTTAATCAACTGTTCTGAGTTCCTTGGGAGAGTAATAAACCTGAAGCCTGAAAATGGAAGGAGAAGGACAAGGTCACAGCCTTCAAAGAAGGTGTCTTTAAAATTGCTGAACCCTAAGGTGCAAGCTGGCAGCATCCTCAGAGAGGTCGGGACTTCCCCCGTTCCGAACATCCTGTTGTATCACTAATCATCAGCACTCCAAGTCTTTCACAGTACAGCCAGGTTCAGAGATATTTCTTTTTTTTCCCTTTTATCTTCACTAGTTTGGACTTCTGTAACGTGTGACAAAAGGCACAGAAAAGATCGGTAACTCTTCGAACCCTTGATTTTTTGTTTCCGCTGTCCCCTTTCAAAGAATGTTACAAAAGCCTAAAGCAAAAGGCAGAAAAGAAACATGGATGAGCCGGAGAGTATCCATCAAGCCCCGAGTTCAGGATCCTGCATTCCTTGTGCGAGAGCTACGAACAACATCTCTCTACACCCCGCAGTAAAAGGAGCTGGCACAGCAGGAACTGCCTTAAAGAATAAATTAATAAAAACAGCAGAGAAAAGAGAGTGAATAAAGCCTGTCAAGAAATGAAGGGTTTTGGAGACTGAGCATTTCCCACATTTTAATGCATCTGGGAGATAGAAGGCAAATGATGGGTGATTTTCTTTTGCCATTGAACTATGGAAAGATTTAATCTATTTTCACTCCAATTTACTCTTTGCAAGTCTGCCCTAGATGGAGTACATTCTTCTTCCCTGCAACATGCTAGCCATCATTACCGTTCCTCTGTGATTGCGAAGAGAAGAAAAGCTGCAGTTGCTATGGGATCTCTGCCATCACCCAAGAGCTTTCCCAATGGGGGGGGGGGGGGGAAAGGGAGCCGGAAGATAAATATTTACAGCACAGGATTCCACCAGACTTTCAAACTTCTGCTAAAGCAGGAGGCATTAAAAACATATTATTTTTTTTGATTGAGACACAGCAGTTATGGACCCCATAGCCGAGCACACGCCCAACTCCAATAAAGTTGTTAATCCATGAATATCATTCATCGCTCAACGGCAGTTCAGCTGGCCCAGCTTAGTGGTGCAGGTGAGGTCTTGCCACACAAACAGGAGGAGGTAGGCTCTTTCATCTCAAGAACTTTTGCTTGCGCTCCGTCCAGTGCTCTGCCCCCCGACAGCAACCTCCTGCCCAGAGCCTGAACTATCGCTCTTCATAATGATGAAAGACAAAGATCAATAGGGGATGTGGGAACAGCACGGCATGAGGCTTGCTCCCAGCTCAACGGGGCACCGCAGAACTGGACATTGCCCAGCGTGGGCACCATGGTGGACCGTGCCTTCTCTGCGCTTGCCACCATGCTCTACATTCTTCTTCTCTTCCCTGCATGGACGCGGCTCAAAGTTTTAAGAAGAAAAATCCTTTCCCTGGGAGATTTCTTCTCCTTGCCTTGCAACCTCTACTTAGTTTAGGGGGCAAATGTGCTATCTGACTGTTGCGGAGACAACATGGACTCCCGAGGTTGGGACTTGGCACGGAAAGGAAGAGGAACAGATGTTCACAGACTTCATTGCAAAATATAATTACCCACAGTTTTGAACACTACATACAACATATTCTTGTAAACGTAAAACAACGGGAAGTGCCCTCTGTGTCCTTGTGGACATCTTGGGTGTTCCTCCAGATCCCACCTCTATTTTCCATACTGCAACATCTCAGCACTGCAAGCAGCAGCCTTCAGAAACGCGGGGAGCGCAGAGGACTGCTTCACATATAGTAAAGCATTCTTTTGAGGGCTAATTTTCTTGTTCCTCTACAACGTCCAGGTCCTGAGGGAAAGCAGAGCCCAAAGCCAGCCCTGGATAAAAAGATCAGTTCCTTCTGCATTCAGATGCTTGTAATGATTCAGCAACTTAAAGCCATCTTTCTACCAACAAGGAGTCTTTGTGGTTCCTCTATAAGCCGATAGTTCAAAGTGACAAATAAAATAAAAGAATTTGACAGAAGTCATTACCACCTACAAAGCCGTTGTACATTTGTGAGTACAAATGGGTCAATTGTGCCCAAAACTTGCAGTTTTATTCAGCTGGGAGAATAATGCCATCCTTCTTTCCGAAAAGAAATCTACAATTTTGCCTTCCCTAACAAGCAATTCACCTGAAGCATTACCAGTTAAACTAGTAAGAGCAAATGCAGTGTCATCCACGGCTCCTGGGGATGACTGTCACTTCCCAAAAGGCAGGTGAAATGCACGACCAGATCTCCGCATCGGGAGAGTGACCAGCCATCTCCTATCTGACAACCATAATATTTCAGACTCCTTTAAAACCAGGCACTTCCAATAAACTCCAGGAGCAATCAATCCTCTGCTCTTGCTGTAAACTGTTGCTGCACAGAGGAAAATAAACTCCAGAATATTTCAGCAAACAGTTTAGGGTCAGGAATTTTTCTTTTCTGACAATTAGTAGAGAGCCTTTGCATACTTCCTTCAGCAGCTGCCGAGCGCGGAAGGGAGCGGAGAGGGTCACAACCTTAATTCTGGACACAAATTGGCTGCTGGTTCTCCACTGCCGAATGGGGGAGAGGAGGTTACGGCCACGGCGTAAGGAGCGAGAGTACAGGGCAATCAGGGAGATGTGAGCTGGAGAGACGTGCTGAAGGCAGGGAAAACATTCCTTAAATTAAACCCCTATTGTTCACCTCGTCTCTGCCTCAGTGGGTAATCCACGAGACTCTGAGCTCCTGCCAGGAGCCAGTGTGAATAATTCCAGAGCATTTTTCCTACCTGTCGGTAATGTAGCAGTCTATGCATGCACCAGCTTTCCACTTCTTTGAGCCATACATACAGGAAGGTAAGTTTTCTGTAATCCCTGCGAATATCCTTTCCTTTCCCCTTTTTCCCAGTAAAATCTATACCGTGGCTTTTCAGGATGAAGGGGTGCAAGCTGCACTGCTGAGAAATGATGAGCGCAGCCCACGACTCCTCAGCACTTTGTGCATCATTAGAGCGAGGTTATTAACAGGATTATGGGGGGCTGAGGGCAATGAGACTATCATCTGGCTGGAGGATGATGAGTGAAAGCAAGGAAGGCAAAACACAAATTTGCAGAGGGGCCATGCTCCGTTTCTGAGGTGAATTGGCGTTTCCTTCCTCCGAGACAGACGGTGCAGAGCCCCCCACCTGAAGATAACCTGGTGGTAGCAAAACCCTTTCCAAAGAAGGTTGTGGGACCAGAATTACGTGAAGATGGCAGGAGCAGTCTCCTCACTGGACATCTGACCCAGCTTCCACGTTGA
Source organism: Himantopus leucocephalus (assembly GCA_003993805.1). Lineage (NCBI taxonomy): Eukaryota > Metazoa > Chordata > Aves > Charadriiformes > Recurvirostridae > Himantopus > Himantopus leucocephalus. The sequence goes on from RSEF01000014.1 coordinate 5,458,234, forward strand.
CACGTGCTGTATAAAAATACGAAGACAGCAACAACTGGCAACTCTAGCTCTCAACACCAGAGACTGCCTAATAATTTGGGAAATACTGTGTTGGAATTAACGCAACGTGCTTTCAGATCTTCGTTCAAAAGACTTTGTGTAAGACTGGAACGGCATATTATATACAGCATGCTGTGATGCTAAATATATCCATGCCCACCGAGAACGGCAGCAATTTGATTCGAGTTCTATCTTTTAAACCGCTATGGGTATCAACTCTTGCTTCCTTCTTCTCATTAACACTGCTGTAAAGTGCCTGGCACAAATCTACATCAAATGAATATAATTACAGAGGAAAATACATTGCATTAACTTATATGTCTGGCCTTCCCTCGCTGTTTCTGTCTTACCGCTGTTCTTTCCCTCTTTTCTCCTTCCTTTTTTGTATGGCAGTTTTGTTTCTATTTTTCTCCTCAATTCATCATCTTTGTCCTTCTTTTCTTTTGGTATTTCACCTATTCCTTTATTCAAGCCCAAAGTTGATTGCTTTCGGGGTTTTTTTTTTTTCAAGTTTGATTGATTTATTCTGCACTTACATAAATGATTTTATACAAAGCATTTAAACTATAGAACTCCCTGCAGAATACCATAAGCACTGCTACCATCCGTGTAGGTAAGGGGGAAAAAATAGTGAAGTTAACGAAGTGCTAAATTAAGTAAGAATCTCTTGCATCATACTTTGAAGCTTGCCAAAATCTGACTCTTCAGATGTACTGCAACAGCAATTTTCTAAGACACGGGTCCTTTGCAGGCAAATATCTTTATACTTTAGTGTCAGACAGGAAAAGAAATACAGACTCTCCTGGCTGCTATAGCGGGGACCGGGGGACGAGGTAACCTTTCAACCAACCAGGCCTCGAGCCATCAGACCGTCGCTACCGCACGGCACCCAGAACAGTGCGATTGTCCTTACCTACTACGGAAAAGAAAGAGAAGGAAGAGGAGGGAATGTATTTACTTTTCATATCTCGCCTGAAACACCTGCAGGACTTCAGGCAAGTGATCTCTGTTGAAATTCATTGTATTGCTCAATCCATCCTTGCTTAATTCATCTCATGAAACTCTTAAATGGTACCCAGGCTATAGGCTGGCTCTCTACAGAGATGGGAATTACATCCCTAATTACAAGATATGGAACTGCCCTAATAATAAGTACTGTGCTCAAGAAGTCCCCACCCAGGGGGATGAGCTTTGACCTCTTTTAACAAAGACTGCAAAACAGTTGATAAGAACATTAAAGCAAGTCACTGCTCCAGAAGCCATGCGTTCGCTTGCTCTAAGCGCTCTGGCTGCAGAAATTAGCTTTTGAGCACGTCTCACTAGTCAGAGTTGGTGACAGTCGTCTGTCCCCTGGTGCTATAACACAGATTTGGGGCAACAGCATACGGAGGTGTAGAAGTAGAACTAGAAAGGCCGACAGTTTTACAGTATTCACTTGTTTTACCCCACACCCCCCTAGAAGTCCCAGGGTAAGCACAGCTCAACAGTTCCAGGCACTGCTGGAGAAATTCACCTGGATTTTTCATGCATCTTCAGGATGAGCCTTCACAACCCCTGGAGATGAATGGCTCCTCTACAAAGCACACCCTACCCCAAGAAGCACTGGGCCTTGCTAAGCTCTCGTTACCGCATCTCATGTTTCCTTTCAGACAGCACCTCTTGCCCTAAGAACATTCTCCCTCCTCACACCGGCAGCGAAAGACTGCAGCAATCTCTAACTGGGGACATGTTTTCTTCCCCAGCGCAGATTCGTAGCATTTAGCAGCAAACCTTCAATTATCACAGCACACGACCGTAAAACTTGCTCAACTGGAAACGTTCAGCTATTTCTAACCTTGCCTTCAGTCGTCTTCTTTCTTTTGCCCCCAAAGCCATCTAAAAGAGTATTCTCCTGGAACCTCCGCGCAGCCTGCCTAGCACAAAGTTAAACCATAAGTCAAAATGATTAAAGTTATATGGAAATACATACATCTCCTTCAACACTGTACTGGGAACGTGGCTCCTAATGGGACATCACTCCACATTACTCATAAGGCCAAGACATGTGGCATTTCCCAGAGAACCCGCACATTCTCCTTTTTATGCCAGATGACTTAGAAGCAGCAATCAGTCTTTTCCTTTTGGGGCTGTGCCTTCCACACGCATAATTTGAGTCCTTAAAATGAACCCCCTGATCTGGATTCCACCTGCTCGGGCGAAAAAAAGAGTAATAATAATAATAAAAAAAAAAAGTCTCAGAAATATATAGCAACAAGAAACTGGCAGGACAAACTCACACTCCCACTGTGCCAAATTGCAAGTTTAGTAATTCTGTTTTCTTCCCGCTGAGTGGAAGGTGTCATTAGCTGCTGTATTTAGAGCCACAGAAAAGGTTCTTGGAGCAATCCCCAGCCTCTCTCTGAACCAGGTGGCTGGTGACCACAGGAGACCTCTGCAGCTGGGGACCTTCACCTTCATCTTCCTGCAGTCACCACTTCAATTTTAAGGGAAAGGAAATAACCAGGGCAAGTAGCATGACATGAAGAGAAACCCTCAGGCTACGTCGTCCTCCTCCGGGCTAAAATTCATCCCTGCATCAGGGCCACAAGTCCCTGCGCTGCATAAATCACTCTCGGGTGCTTTCAACTCAAGAACAGCTTTCCTTCTGGGAGAGGATTTCTCCTCTAGGCCGGTCTCTGCGGAGCACCCATTGAACCAAATCCTCATTTCTGAACATGGATGTAACAATTCAAAGAACCATCCTCTTACGGTGAGCCTTGGAGGGGAGCACAAAGGCCTTGGAAACGTCCCGCGATCATGCACGTGTGCACCTGGGCTTGAGTCTCTTCTGCTGGCAACAACCCTACAGGCTTTGGAGAACGTCAGCCCATCTGACCACGAGAAGACCTCCTGCTTCTGCAAACGTGCCCAGCCACTGCGCTGGCCTTGCTGGCAGCACCGTGCCACAGGGAGGGGGAACGGCAGAGCGCGGTTGGGTTTGCTCCGTGGGATTTCAAATAAAGACAGACCCAAATCCATAACCGTAGGTGGGCTTCGTGACGCACACAACCAGGAGGGGAGGGGGAACGTGAGGAATTGCCCCTTTCATGTGGTGACCGAGGACGAGAACACCCTGCTGTTCCCAGACTTGTTTGGGATGGTTGAAATGAAGACCACCTGCGCTGCCTGAGAATTGGGAAAATCTGTGCAAAATTCATTATTTATGAGATAGCTGTCCAGAGGCAAATTGCCTGGAATCCATTAAAGGGAGAAATCCCAGCTCCCTCTGGCAGTCGCCTGGCACAGGCCTTTTCCACTGACACAAACGGAGGGAGAAAAAATCACTTTCATTTCTAATTAATCTTCTGGTACATAATACTTTTAATTAGGAAAAAAAAAAAGAAATAAAATCTGCACGCTCTCTGAGAGAGGAAGGAAGGAGCCAAAAGCGAGGCAGAACGCTCTGGCATCTTGGCCGCAGTTCAGGCCTCGTCCTCGTTAAATCCGCGGGAGCGGGCGAACCCGGCAGCCTCCTGCTCCGCTCTCCACCGTGCGGCCGAAGCCCCCGCAACGCGCTGGGGGGCTGCTCGGGAGATGAGGAGTGGGACTGTCTGTGTATAGACTTGGCTATTTACCCTGGGAAAGAAAATCCAGGCGAAGATAAGTGAGAGGGGGAAGGATTTCAAAAAATGCCTTGGACGGAAATGAAGTGGACTCTGTTGGACAAAGCATGGACAAGACAAGCAGAAGAGGCCCAGGGAGAAGGAGATCCAACCCATACATTATCTCTTCGAAATAAATAATAATAATGATGATAATGATAATAATAATAATTTCATTCCTCAACCCCAAATTTCCTAGCCCTTCTTTCTCCTTCTAACGTCTCTCTTCCCTGCATTCATTATTAATGCCACCGGGGGTACAGATTTGCACTTTGGTTTCTGAAAAATTAATTCGATGATTAAAATTTCAGTCCCTGAGTGATGGAAGCAGCTCGGGCAAGCGGGAGATGCCCCTCTGCAGTTTGAAGGCCTTTGGTATGCTGCCTGCTTACCCCCCGCACGAGAAGCCTCCCTGCAGACCTAGTTCAAAGGGCGAAAAATCTGGTAGGAAAATGTGGGTTCAGGTTGACCACGTTCTGCTTTTGTGGAGCAGCCATTTCAGTTTAATACCTTATCGACGCTCAATTCAGTGCAGAGAGCGAACCCCAGGTTCTTCCAAGGCTCAAGTACTCATGGCTTTCTACACGATTCCCTGGGTAACAGAAAATCTCCAAATGTAAATATTAATCACCACCACGTCTATCACTCGTTGGCAAGCTGACTGCAGGCTGAGAGACTCCCGGTGTGGCTAGTGAAGTTTTCTATGACAACGAGCTTTAAAATGAAAGAACAGCGGAGAAAGGCCCTCGGAGAAAGACACCTTCTTGACTCATAAACAAAGTCTATTTTTTCCTCAGCACCCACATCTACCAGTGGAAAAAGCAAGACCCAATGAGCCTCGTGAGGAAAGGGTGCCAGATAACATAGCACCCACCCCATGGGGGGCAATTTCTTCCCATTCCAGAAGAGCAGAGACCCCCACTGCAAATTCCGTACCAGCTCAGGACGGTCCTTTCCCGGGCTGCAGCGGAGCTACCCTTCCCACCAGCTCCGCATCAAAGGAAGAAGCAGGCAAAAAGCCTGCGTAACTCTCCACCCTCAATTCCTGGCACTGTCGGTTTTGTTTATTTTAAAGCAAACGTGAGAGAGAAGTCAGAGCCCTGAGCAGCACAGGGAGCTGAGGAGCTCAGAACCTTTCTCCAGATTTAGATAAGAGGAGGAGGAGGAGGAAGGGCTGGATATAAACTTGCAGATACCAATATCATTCCTAAGGTGCGAAAAATTGGCAAAACAGAACTAACACAAAAAAGTAAGACTGCCTTTTCGTTGGCACTTTACTGAGTAAAAACCCAACTAAACCTTGAAGCAGAATAAAGACGGCAAACTCCCACGTCCTTGGGAAGCAGCATCTTTCCATTCACGTATCAGCAAGAGGCTCAGAACGCGGTGGGAACCCAGGGCAGCGCTGGCAGGAGACTCCCCATCAGCCAACGCAGCGCTGCTTGTGCCGCCGGCGTGGGGATAAGAAAGGGACAAACAGGAGTGGGGAGTGCTGCGAGGAACTCTGCTGAAATCCTCTGCAGGCAGGAACATAGCAGAGCTCCGAAACAGAGAATCAACTTTCTCTGAAGGACCAGGATTAGTGACAGCCCACGTTGCGTGTCATTGGGGTCATGCCAACTACAGGAACACCGAATGCTCACTCAAAGGCAACTCCTGGATTCAGACACTGTGCGTTTGCTCATGAAATATTTTATCAAAACAACGTTTCTAAGAGCTCTACTATATTGTCAATTTGGGAGAAAACCCTTTTTGCTAGCTCCAGAAGAACACAGGCTGTATAGATCACCATCACAGTGCTACCAGGAACAAAAAGCAACGCACGGAAACCTACTTTTAACCACATTCACTGAAACTTTGCAGGACAAATGTGCAGAACGTTGGTTGCTTGGAAGACTCACTCCTTTTCTTCCTCAAGATGTGGCTTTGTGGAGGTTTCAGAACACATGGGCTTTCATGTGCTGTTCAACTCTTGAAGTTATTCTGAGCTGAGAGCCTTTAGCACCGCGGTCCCGTATCTACCGGACAGATAGCGCATCAGTCCGTGCAATAGTAGCTCCCTCGTGTGCTTTCATGTGCCAGCATTCCCGCCTCGGGACAGGTTTGCTCATCCTACTCTTACAGAACCCAGGTAGTTTGACGGAGCCCACGGCTATTGACTCTCCCCTTCTGAAAAGGCTCCAGAGCAGGACGCATCCCCCCTTGCAGCAGCGTTGACCCCAGCCTCGTGACACCAGCACACCCCAGAGATGACGTGCTGGGGCGCACAGCCCCGACGCTCCGCGCAGGGCAGAGAGGAAATGGAAATGCTGGAACAAGCACTTTGGCACCGCTTCTTGGCTGGGCTAAAGGTTTATTCCTGGGATGCTGCTTTCCTGCAGACTAAGGAAAATTAAATTTAGCACTTTGCAAATAAATAGGTTAAGGCTGAAAGGACACTATTTAGGAATTTACTGCTTACAGCAGCCTCAGAGATTATAGATCCATCACCGTCTATTACCTTGCTAGTCACTGCTTCCACTCTGTCTATCTTCCCCACTTACAGAGTGGTCCTTTCATCAGGTCTTTTTCGGTTCCAACTTGAAACTGTCATCCCTCTAATGGAATTATATGAAAAAAACAACTTTGGGCTGCAGTGACTCTGCCAAAAAAGCCAAGGACATCTCCTGTGCTTTCCCAGGACAATGCGGTGAGGTTCTTGCCTGACAGAGAGACGCACAGATGGCCGACAACCTCCTGGGAAATACAGCGACGGACAGCTGGATACACACATGTCCACAACCTCTGGGCCTCCATGCAACTGTCAGCTGGGCCCTTTCAACACCCAGAAACACAAGAGCTTCTGCAGGGACCGGCAAACCGACAGCTGAGCGGTAACCCTCGCTGCACATTCACCATAGCTACATCGCACGTGGCAGGAGAACTCGTCACTGAATGCACCGGTGTGACCGTAACCCCCGCCTCCTGCTGCACGCACCTCTTCCACTATCTGCTTCATACAAAAATCACCCCCAGACAGTCCCTTCTCCGGAGTCGGATACATCCCAGAAATGCAATGTGACATGTAGCACATGAATCGCTCTCCAGAGCCTTCCATTAAGACAGACAAACCCTTCAGTTTAAGGTTGAAATTTATGTCAGCTCCCCAGAACGCAGCTGAGAGAGATCCACCATTCCCAGCTACCCGCTTTCGCGGAAACTGAACACAGATTAGGGACAAATTAAAATTTTCAAGCCTCAGTTTGATGTATTCTCTCCAAGATACAGGCAGACAGGCTTGTCTTCTTCTAGAAGCTAATGATGCCATCAAAAGATAATCTTGGGAGTTCCCAAAGCTGGAGGTCATCCTCAGCTCTCAAATTCCCCGCTTCCCCCGTGGAGGAGAAGGCAGCAACGTGACTTAACTATGAATCCTTCTACGATAGGTTTGACATAAAATACCTTTCCACACTTCTTTCTCAAAGGATGTTCTCATTGAATCGGCAAAAAAAGAAAACACATTAAATCCAAAGTCCGGAAACAGTACTAAGTTACCCGCTTTTACCACGAACATTCACGTGGGGCAGAATGAACGTTTTTTGTACGTGGAGTTAGGATGGTTCACAGATTTGTTTGTTTAAAGCAAATGTGTGAACAAGACAGGTTTTTCACCTTTTCAATGTACATTAATAAATACAGTTGATCCATCATTAAACCCTAACATTAATCTGTATCCATGTTAAGTATTAACTCCTTAAGTTTACAGAACGTAAGGAGCTGAGCTGCAAAACCTGTTGTTCTGTAGCACGGAGTAGGGCTCCACCAGAACCACAGCAGCCTGTCCCTGTAACAAAGCTCTCCAGAAGGATTTTCAGTTTACTGCTGCGTTCCGTCACTGCTCCACAGATCCAGCACGGTGACGAGGACACCAGCATTAATAGATTCACACTGCAACACCGAGAGGACACGTTGTGATCCGGGAAGCCCGTGTGGCACATTGTGCTTAAGACTCCCCCATGCTGTGAAGTGCATCAAATCTCAAAAAGTGCCGTGACTGAATGCTTGATGTGCTTCCAACCCTCTCCTGCAACAACTGCCTCCAAACAGAGGTGGGATGCCTTGGAGCAAAGCAGGAGGTACACTCGTAGCAATTATCATTTTTGCTTTCCTACAAGTGGTTTCTCAAAAGGAAAATGTAAGAGAGCTCTGTTTAGGTAAAGGTCTCGGGGAACACCCAAATGCAGCAGAGATGGGGATCCCACGAAGAACTGCGCTGAAATATGGGCTCTTATCTTAAACCGGCAAGCCAGTTTGAGAGAAAGTGTATTAACTGGTTTATGGAACAAGAATTTCATGGTTAAGAACCATGTAGTAATTGAGTATTTAGACTTTGAAGTGTGGAACCAACAGAAGGATGACAGAGGGACGTACGGCTGTGAGATCCTGGCTCCCGTCTCACCCCTGATGGTGGCCTTTTGGCTGCCAAAGGGGACCTGTGACCACGGCACCCATTCCCTGCTTCTCGCTATTCCCCCACGACATCCCTGCCCACTCACCTGCCAAGCCTTGTGGGAAAGGGACTAGATGAGGGCACAACACGAGCGTTTATATTCACAACAAACAAAGGAGAAGACCTTTATACGAGCGCAGATCCGCTCTTCAGATGGAGACAACAGATGTCCCAAGACCATACCAGCATGGGAATCCTTTGCTGTGTTTCCATATTTGTGAAGCGAGTTTTATATACACAAACACACCCCCTCTTCCCTCACTAATTATATTTCCTCCCTGGAGATTAGAAAATCTTTTGCCCCAGTCAAGCACGGGTAGCAGCTATAACTCCCGAAGCAAGAGATAAGTCCTAATTATATTTGTATTTAAACAACGTGCTGCTTACTTGAGAAAGAAAAGAGGCAGCGGCTGCCACTCGCTCTCGCAGGTGGCTTTGCGCAGGCTGAGCCGTGCTGCTGTGACCTGGGGCTCTCACGTGCTGGTGGGTCTTTGCTGGACGTTACCAGCTGTACCGCACCTCGGAGTCGCTTCCTGGAGCTGACTGCTTTTCGTAGAATCATAGACTCGTCTAGGTTGGAAAATAATACCTTTAAGATCATTGAGTCCAACCATCAACCTGACGCTGCCAAACCCACCGCTAACCCATGTCCCTCAGCACCACAGCTGCCCGTCTGTTAAACACCTCCAGGGATGGTGACTCCACCACGGCCCTGGGCAGCCCGTTCCAGCGCTTGACAACCCTTTTGGGGAAGACGTTTTCCCTAATATCCAATCTAAACCTCCCCTGATGTAACCTGAGGCCGTTCCCTCTTGTCCCACCACTTGTTACTTGTGAGAAGAGACCGACTACCCCCCCGCCTCGCTACCTCCTCCTTTCAGGGAGCTGTAGAGAGCGAGAAGGTCTCCCCTCGGCCTCCTCTTCTCCAGGCTGAACACCCCCAGTTCCCTCAGCCGCTCCTCATCAGACGTGTGCTCCAGACCCCTCACAGCTCTGCTCCAGCGCCTCTATGTCTGTCTTGTAGTGAGGGGCCCAAAACTGAACACAGTACTCGAGGTGGGGCCTCACCAGTACCGACTCCAGCAGAACAATCCTTCCCTAGTCACACTGGCCACACTGTTTCTGATACAAGCCAAGATACTGTTGGGCTTCTTGGCCACACTGCTGGCTCTTCAGCCGGCTGTCCACCAACACCCCCAGGTCCTTCTCTGCCA
>RSEF01000014.1:5467716-5482528 GCA_003993805.1 Himantopus leucocephalus
AGCAGCCAGTTTCTCCAGGAGAATGCTGTGGGAAACTGTGTCATAGGCTTTACTAAAGGTCTGCTCACAAACCTGTTCCTGGAGCATACAAGGAAAAGGTACAAAAGCCACCTCCAACTCCCTCAGCAATGCATGCCCTCTGCATTGTCACCCAGTTCTCACAGCCAGCTAAGAGGCTTTAGGGATGTCCACGCAGGATCACGAGTGGAGGAGAGGACCACAAGGGATGCCAAAGTCCCTGACACTGTTTGTCACACAGGGATGGCATAAAAGATGATGCCATGACGCAGTCTTGCTGTGACTGAACGCACTACCCTTGGCGCAGCCCAACACCAGCAGAGTGGCCCAGAACTGACCCAAGGCACGCGAGATGGCCTGTCCCCTCCGCCTCATGTCCAAAGACAGACGAATAATCAAGACTGTGGAGCAGCCAGGGAAGGTGGCACAGATGTGGGGTGCCCAGAAACTCAGGACTTTTCATGCCCAAAAGGACAAAAACCTCCAGCAATTTCCCCTCCTTTCCATGTGCTCTTTGAACATCAACATACGCAAGCAACCATTGCTGATGCAACTCTGCATGTTCTACAAATTCACAACAGAGCAGCCAGGGAAAGCAACAAGCGTGCATCAAAAGCTTTTTTTTTTTTCTTTTCCCCCTCAAAAAAGCCTTTTTAACACCCATTTCACGCATGCTGCAGCAAGGCCTTTGTATTCCCCCATCGCCCGGTCTCGAAGGCACGGCCTTTTCCTTCAAGAGCGCCTACCACACAGGCTCCAAGTAGAACATCTTTTGAAACTACCAGAGACTCAAATAGATAAATAAAATAAATAGAAGATATTTAATGCCAGTTAAAGGTGGCGGGTACCCACAGAAAGGAAAGAAGCAGCCGTGCTGCCCCAGGCCCCCTGGCCCAGGAGGGCTGCACTGCGCGTCGGAGGGCCAACGTGCTGTGTCCACTCATGTAGAACAAAAGGCAGCTGCAGCGGTTACATCTCCAACCCGTTCACATGTAGCTCCCCCACCGCAGAACATTGTGAAAAGCTTCTCAAACCCCCGTGGAAGTCCATGAACGGCAATACCCTGCACCCAGGTGAGAGGGACAGAGCAGAGCAGAAGGTCGAGTGACCTAGAGCAAAGCCGTGCGGCCACTTCGCAGCAGAGATGGGAATACGAATCCAGGAGGGGTTTGCTTATGTCCCCTCCGCTTTATCCGTTATTTCACGCCGTCTTCATCTCGCGGTGTGTAAACACAGTCCTGTCAGCCCACACAGTCCTTTGTAAGCTGTTCAAATACAGCAGCGGGTGGACGCAGACATCCTTCTCTCCCGAGACCTCCCGCGGGGAGAGCGGGCACAGCCAACTACAAGAACAACTCTTCTTCAGCAAATTGCAATCACGCGGGTGCTGGGAACATGGAGGGGGGGGGGAAAGGAAGGAAAGGCTTTTATTGTAGCAGGTAAGTCAGCCAGGATCTGCTCTGCCTCCTGCTAACCTACGCTGACACAGCAGCAGGTTCTGTGCCGGGCACAGGGCCGTGCCGGGCCGCCTGGCAATGCCACGTGGCACGAGGTCCTACACCACACCTCCCTCCAGGGCCACACATCTTGCGACACCAGGCCGGATGCTCTGGTTTAATTAAATTCTCATCAGTGACCTGCGCTCCGTGTCGGTGCACGTGACTCTCCCTAGAAAGCACGGGCCGTCTCTCCCTTTTCATTAAATGAGAGGTATTTTAATGAAGCAAAAGGGGATTTGGAGGGAGGTTAATCGCAAACTAATTAAAAATAAAGGAACAATTCCAGTAATTTGGTTACTTATTGTTATTGCAGAAGCTGGGAAAGAGATGCTGAGGTCCTTCAGCTGGGATGGCAGCTGGCTGCTGCGTCCTGTTGCCTGGATGAGGCCAGGGGCAGCACTGCCAGCGATGGCGCCCGGTTTTCTAACTTGAAAACTGCTTTCTTCCCGTGCCCCACTCCTCTGTCAAGAGAGGGGGAGTGCAGACGGAGAGGCAGAGCTCATGGCACCAGCAGCAGGGTGCTGTTGGAGGGAAACCAGGGGTACAGCACCAGCACCGCCATGTCCTTGGGGCGTGATGGAGCACGGGAAAGGGAAACTGCAACGCAACTCGGTGGCCAGCAGCTGATGATTATGAAGCAAACAGGGAAAGGCAAAGGAACAGCCTGAACCTCAGATGGCATCTGTGAGCCAACCTCAGGTTTTCTGCCCAAAAACAGGCCTTGTTTTTTTGAAGCGAGGGGCTGCGTATCTGCCTCGCAGCGTAACACATCAGTCACTCCAACAGAGAGGAAAGCCTGAACTCATTTCTCTTACCCGCTGCACCCATCAGCAAGACAAATCTCTGACCTTTCAGAGAGCTTCACATGTACCATCCTCCCGCTAGTCAGGGAAGACTCAGTCACTGGAATAATTCTCCAACATCATCAGCATTAATTACCTGCATGGCTGGGTCTACCCTGGCAGACTCGCAGGCATGGCAGGGAAAGGGAGAAAGTGGTGCCAACGCGCTGGAAATGGGTATTGTGCCAGATCGACAGGTAACGGGGGAACATATTCCCCAGCCCAAAGCTGCTCTACTTTCCCCATCAGCACAGGCTCCTTATCCTCACAGCAGCGTAGTGACATTGGCAGCAGCATCGTTCCCCTCGTACAGATGGGAAACGGAGGCAGAGAAAGAGCATTAACTTTGCTCAGTTGGAACGAGGCTTCAGCCCAGCTGCCTGAAGTCTTGGAGCAGCATCTCTTTGCTCTGAAATTCTGCAGTAAAAAAGAAACCTTCTGTTAGATCTCCCCCAATTCCACTATCCTCGAGGTGACAGGTTTTGTTTGGAGGGAAAAAAAAAGAAAAAAAAAGGGGAAAAACCCCCTACCCTGCCCTAAAGGATAGAGAATTGTTTAGGGAAGCTCATGCAGTAAGACAGAAACTGTGTCAGGAGAAAGAAAAGCATGAGAAAGAGCAGAAGATGAAGACACAGCAGCAAGAATTAGAGTTAGGTCCTAACATGCATCAGACTGCTACAACATGTGAAAGAAAATGACGCGTAGGAAGTTTAAATACAGGGTTTGATGCTGTAACACCATAGATTGCTCTACAGCTCCTGTTTCAGAGCTGTGATTAGTGCAACCCAAGAGGGATCCTTGCTGACCCTTCCAGGAATCCCAGCACAATCATCGGGCAGGAAGGCATCACGCTCGCGCAGCCACGGCAGGCGCTCCCGGAGCCGAGCAGAAATCAAGTCTCCAGCAACCACACGGGCAAATCGAAAACAAAATATAAAAATAAAATAAGTTGTAATTAACAAGAATGAGGAGTGAACAGAGGCCCACAATCTCTAATCAATCTCTTGCTGCCTGCCCTGCTCCACCGATGAGCCCCATTGTTATTTCTGATTGTGTGTGCAAGAGCGCGAGACGGCTGCTGGAAGAATAGCACTCCATCAAAATTGTGATTTCTTTCTCCTCTCGAGACTCATCAAGGGTGAGGAGGAGGAGAAGGGAGAAGACAGAGACGCAAAAAGAAACAAACAGCTAGAACATGCTTCTCGGAGATACTCTGCTGGGTTCAAGGAGGAAATAAGTGAAACTGCAGGCATGCGGACTCCGATCCAGAGCTCCCAACAGTGCCATCAGCTCCAAGATGAAACAAGAGCACTCAGGCGAGTAAAAGTATTAACCATCCTGCTTATTCTGAGACGCACATCGTTCACTGGTGCGTCCTGGCCAAACCGATGCTAAGGCTGTGCTGGAATCTCGCAGACTGGACTCTCTCCGCACACTGCACTGCATGAGTTTTGTCTCCCCCTTTCAGCCAGCAGCTTGTCAGCATCACTTTGTGTTTGAAAAATAGCCTCTGAGGTCTTTCTTATTCAGTCCAGCCTCATTTCCCTCCCCAAGAAGAGAGAATTAAACTATTACTTCTTGTCCACGCAGCTGCCCTACCCCATTTTACGCACCTTGTCAATATAGAGGCAAGAGGACGGCAGGGTACACGGGCCATGGGGCAAGCAGAGGAAGACTGGGAAGGTAAAGGTGGTGTCTGTCCTTCCATACAAAGCCTTTCTCCCTCTCATCCCCCATGTTCTGCCTCTGCACACGTGGTCAACCACATCAGCAAGTGTTCACTTCGCAGATTGCCCTGCAGTTTGAGAGCGACGGTCCCCTTAGAGATCCACAAAGCGGCTCTTTGCCCAACTCCTTAAAGTGGTGCGCATCAAAGACAGTGTGCGCACATTGGCTGTTAATTTAACAGGTTGCAGAAAAGCTGTTGATTTTATTACCGTATGACCAATTTAAGAGGACACCAATAAAGGTTTTATTTTGCAGTAAGAAGTGCCAGCCCCGTAGCTGGCAACATTCTCAAGCTGTGTCAAGATGCTTCTTGTTTTGTTTGCTGTGTGGTATCTTGGGTGTTATCTTTCAAGGCATCAAGCCTACCACCTTGGGGATGCTCTTCAACGAACTACCACTGGTGTTTAGGTTTTCATTTGATAATTTTGACAGAGAATAGCAACACGGCTGACACCTGGAAGCAGACAGCGTTCTGTACTCTGCAAGACTGGGCTCTGAGGATACAGAAAATACCTGTCTGAAGGCAGCCTTGTGGCCAAGAGCATTTATGAGCTCAGACACCTAACGCTGCTGTGATACTGGGAAGAGTTTGCGCCTTTTCATTTCCTTACCAACCAACTTAGACCCAAATAACTCATACGTGAATTACTAAGAAATCTGAGCACGCCCATCTGAGAAAGGAGAGCAACCTGAAACCAGAAAGATTTCAAACACCGCCAGATTTGATGTGGCTGTGACACAGGACCAGAGGGATGGCCGTTGCAGTCCAGGATCCTGTCAGCACCACATTCACACCACAACAGAGGAAACAGTTTACCTGAAGCACGGTGAATAATCAAGCACAGATTCCTCTCTCTGAGCGCTCTTCTTACTCTCCCTTCTTCACTCAAGTCTTCATTCCAAAGTATATCCAGAGGATGGAGCCGAACGCTGCCAGGTAGAGCGGCAGCAAAACCATACGTAGACACAACCCAGAAACCAGGCAGCATCAATGGGAATTTTCTTCCTAACCTCTGTAGTAAGAGGTTGCCTTTGCACCTCAAAGCAGAGAGCTTTGCATGTCCCTACTTAAGTTAAATGTAAATGTTTAATGTAAACTAGGTATTATTATGTGTCCACAAAGATATCTTCACATTTTAGAAAACCTACTGAGCCTCTGCTCTCAGCAGCACCTTGAAGCCGTAGGGTCTATGAAATAAAAAGATTTCCACTCTTTTCATTTTAAATTGATTGCCTTCAAATGCTTTGGCTGGGGCTGTGTCTTTAGGCACACAAAAAGTAGTCCATGATTTAATTTCTCTGCGCTGTTTGTTCATTTGCACAGGTGTCTCCAAATCATCTCCTCTTCAAATTTGACCAGTCTTTCTGTTTACCAAAAGACTTTCTTTGTCTGAAACCCCTGTCATTGCCTTTCTAAAGACCTCATTTCCTCACTCTCGCCCAGGATCTACCCAGAGACAAGGGCAAACAGCGTGATGCGCGCACGGCCAAGCGATGACATCCTGAGTTGCCACCGCTTCATTCCAAGTTGGCTAAGCTGATTTTGAGGCTCCCTGGCAACGTTTGTTTGTTGCAATAGGTATCTTTAATGGATTGTTAAAGGGATTCAGTGCAGTTCTTGGCCATCTCATGGGTGGCCTGGCCTAGAGACACCAGCCACGCGTTACGCAGTACCTGCGTTATGGCCCAACACATCTCATGTACCAGCAACAGTAACAGAATATCAAACTGTCAAGTGCCTCAATAACTATAATGCATTACATCCCACTGAAAAAGCATGAGAAACTAAACTCCTGGTGAGGAATCTGTAACACCACTTTCCACCGCATTTAATTAAAAGAATAAAAAAGAGCAAACAAGCGAGAGCAAGCTGTGAAGTCTGAGATGTGCCTTGCTGCCCACGCACTCACACACAGAGGGTCTGAAAATCACTGGAACATCCTTCAAGTTGATGAGCTCGTCTGTTGCATCGATAGGAATCGCCAATAAATACTGATAGGGCTTCATTGAAATTCAGTGCTCATTTATAGATGCAGTCATTTGTATTCACAGCACAGCACCGTGATTAACCCTTTCATTGAAGCTGTAATTCCAACTAATGCGAATTGGCTGGACACATACAGCATGTAGATAATAAGCTCTACTACAGTAACAGCATACCTTGGTCAGGAAAACCAAGCACATGCACATCTTTCATCTTCATTTAGCTTTGAAGGGGTTACATTACAGTAGCTCCTATTGCATCCCCGCATTGAAGCCTCGCTGAAAATTAAATGCCACCAGCAGCGCTACTGAAATATGCTCTAAAGTTTACAGGCAAACTACAGAAGCTTGCAAAGTGCCAGGGGACTCCTCTGGTTTAATTATATAGACCCTGTTCCATAAATTGCTTGAATGGAATAAATACAAATAGCATTCCCCGCTTTGTGACCTCTTTGGGTTAATGAAATGCACACAAACACCCACAGTCTGCTATGGCTCAGGAATTCCATAGCATAAACACAGAACCTCGCTGGAAGCCGGAGTCAGGATTCGAGCCTTGGTACATACAGGAGAAGCAGCTGCCTGGACTCAGCAAGGAAATAATTTGTTGTTTATATTCTGCTGCTATTCTAAGCTGCAGACGGTGGGAATTGTCTGCGATTTACCGAACAGGGAGAAAGACACTGAGATTTTGTTGTTCAGGCTCTAATTAGCAAGTGTGCTTCTCTTATCCGGAGAGGTGTTTGAGGTAAGAGAGGCTGAGGAATTCCATGAATCAATCACCCTTGGCTTTGGGAAGTCAGATCTTGGAACTGCTGCCTCTGTACCTGGTGACACTTACCTCCATCCTCTGGACTTATTTGGGAATAAAGACTTGAGCGAAGAAGAGAAAGCATGAAGAGAGTTTATAGAAAGGAATCCATACTTGATTATTCATTCTCTTGCATGTAAGTTATTTCTATTGCCATGACATGAAGGAGGATTTGATGCTACTGGAGACAAACTACGGAGAAGCCAGCCCTTTTTAACCCTACAGGTGTGAGCAGAGGCCTCTGGAGGTCTTCGAGCTAACAGCATTGCTCTACCTCAACAGAGAACTGTTTTCAGGATTCAAGGACAGTACCTTAAAACCAACAGAGTTCTCCTCCCTGGACACTGAGCTTTTTTTTCTGGCTGCCATTTGTCTCAGTTAGTCCAGAAACTACATGAGGCCAAGTAATACAACTGTTTGGGGGCTATTTTCCTACTCTTACTAAGGATCCCAGGTGTTGTCTCATACTTACCCTCACCTGCTTTATTTAGTGGGGTTTTTTTGTTTTCTGAGACTTTAAAGTTGCAGAACAGGAGCATGTTTGTCCTGTTAGGTAAAGAAACAATACTGCAGCAATCCACACGTGGCACACAGCAGTAGGTCCACAGAAACAGAACTTCTCCAGGTCCTGCTTGTAGAGTCCCCTCCTGTACTGAACCCCTCCAAACCCCTCATCCTTCTCAGAAGTGAGACTTGTCCCAGGGAGCCCAGCGGGAGGCAGGTATGATCTTAAGTGCCAGTTGCATTTGCCACCGAGAAGGAGAAAGTCCTCCCATTGACCTGTACACTTGGGCTGTTGACACTTGAACCAACGTAAAGATAGGCACTTAACAGCTTGGTGACTCTAGTGTCACACCTCAGCTCTCTAACGTATCACCCCAACTGCGCTAGCTGGAAGGCGGCGCAGAAGAAAAACAGCACCTATGAAGCCAGAACCCAACCTCAGACCACCCAGGCAGACCAATAAAGGTATCAGGCTGACAGAAGACAGACTGTTATTGCTACTCATCTGTGCTGTTCGCGTAAATGGCACTTCACACACACGAGGATGAGTTGCTGCTCAAAAGGGATTCCAATTTACATAAAGACAAGATGATGACACGCAGATGAGCTAGAGGGTAGCAAAGACAGTAAGGACATATATCTCATAGTGAAGTAAGGATGAACCCTTGATGGTTACATAAGGTTTTATTGCTGCGGCATATATAACTGATAATATAAAAAGGTGAAGTGCAGGGCCAGATGCCTTAGGTATTATGCATATATAGTCTCTTCTCTTTACTCCCGAATTTGATGTATAAGTGGGAGACCAAATGCCAAACCTTCTAAGGTCATTTTTTAAAAGAAGAAAGGATCTTTACTTCCCTCATAAGGAACACTGTCATGTAGCAGGGGGGCAGTGATTTTCCAGTTGAATCACTGAGACAGAGCAAATACGTTCTGGCATGCTGAAAAGCGTGAACCCAAAGAAGGAGGCGCAGCAAGGGGTGCACAGACCTACCTTAAAAAGCAGGCAGTCCCCCTGATGCTCGGCATAAATGGAGGTGAGTCGATACTGGTTCTCAGTTGTGATGTCGATCTGGTACCCCGTTAGTGTGTAGCACACCTTGCGAAACTCCTGGATCTTGGTCTGGAAAACTTCTTTCAGACGCTGGTTTTTCAGTTCCGCACTTTCCACTTGCTTCTTCAGCTCTATGTAGGGGAAGAAAACGAGTATTTTGTTATACGTCATCAGCACAGAGCCCTTGCGTCGTGTTTACAGTGCTAGCCAAAGTAAGTGAATTGAAAAGGTTAATTAAATTTTTTAAAAGTGAATTAAGCAGGCAGAATAAAGACACAGGCAAGCTAGATCCTGCTCCTCCTGGTCCCAGCAAACCAAAAGATAATAAACTGGGGAATAAGGAAAACAGGCGTGTACTGGTGGGATGGATTTTTCTTTTGCTCAGTCAGCCTTTCAACAACGTGCTACAAAATTCAAAGCTAGAGCATCCTCCCGCCCCAAACCCTGTCTCGTTTTCTGCATGGAACCCAGGAGAAAGGTGTTACGCTACAGGAAGCATGAAAGCGGAAAACCGGTACGAAATACGCCTCTGTATGGCTGCATCAGGAGGAAGCTGCCTATAAGGGACATCTCCTCCAACGTACTCTTGATTTGACTGCAAGTGCTTTGATCTCAAATTGACACGCTGCTCAGGAATCCCTTAAGATTTGGGCAGGGGCTTTTATTGCGAGAAAAAGCCTGAAGAGTACCACCGCCTCTTCGCATTTGCTACCTTAACTGGCCTAGTCCCTCGAAGAGAGGTCCTGTGAGACTGCCTGCCACTCACCCCGTATTTTATTGCTACAAAGGGAGCTGCCAGCGCTGTGAATCCTTCAAGAGGATACACAACAATTACCATGAATCTTTCACCCAAGGTGCCTTCTGAGTAATTAAACCTCGATTTATCCCCCCATTCATTACAGAGATTGGCTTTACTTTAATATACACTGGAGATGTCTCCCAAGTCAGCCTGTTTTATCAACACTACAGTCCAGGGCTGGAAAAAACCCTGACTCTTTCTAACAGCAAACAAACAGACTTCCTCACTCAGATACCTCTTTGTCATTCTGAGCTTTACGGCTTCGTCTGTGCCGTGATCAGAGACATAACCACAGTACTTGTAGGCCATATGTCTTTATTTTAGCTCGTTCAGGGTCCA
Organism: Himantopus leucocephalus; assembly: GCA_003993805.1. Classification (NCBI taxonomy): domain Eukaryota; kingdom Metazoa; phylum Chordata; class Aves; order Charadriiformes; family Recurvirostridae; genus Himantopus; species Himantopus leucocephalus. Next base: position 5,477,297 of record RSEF01000014.1, read on the forward strand.
GCACTAGGATAGCATAAACTTTGGCGCGAGGTCACTGCTTGATTACCAAGGAAGGTTTTTGTTCGGGTTTATACAGCCCACGCTAAAGTATTATTGTTTCGCAAGCGAGCTGGAAGAGTTTTTGCTTAAGTATTTGCCAAAAAGCGTTTCCACTACTCTCGAGCGTAGCGCAGGAAGCACGTAGGACGGTAACTGCAAAGCCAAGGACTTGCCTGTGATTCACCTCTGAGCAGCTGCAAGCGCACCAGGAGAACGCGAGTCTCCTCTTATCCTCTGTATTGCTTTAGTTAGGCGCTCCGGGTGGGACAAAAGGATAATTCAACGTGTTAAGTTAAAGTGCCTTAAATGCCACTGAGGATGCCCCTGCTCAGAAGTACTTTGGCCTTAATCCAATTCAGCTTAATCCCCAGGCAAGGACAGGAACTCTTTAATGGTTAAAGAGAACTACATGTCCCTTTACTTCTGAGCGAGAGCATCCACGCAGGGAGAGTTAATGCTGGCCAACTCCTTACCTTCGGTTAATTCACCTCCACCTTCCTGAGCGGCTTGTGCAGACGATGTACAAGCAAAGTATTTCCTTTACTCCGGGTCTTCCCCCAGCTCTACCTCGCTTCACCGCGGGGAGCGAGCCAGTCTTGGGGAACATCACATACCAGTTTGTTCACTAAAGCACTGCTATGCAGGGAACCCCCCTGCTGCTGGGGGAGGCAGGGTAAATACAGCATCCAAACCCTGCCTGCGAGCCCGAAGGGTTGTGGGTTACACACACGAGCTTGAAAAGGCCGTGTCTCTCCCGACCACCCACCTTCCCATTCCTACCAAACTCATCACGGCATGACCGACTCAACCCTGCCTTGGATTGTTACCACCTCTTCCCCATCATCTCTGCTGGGTCTGGGCCTTTGATTAATTAAGTAATCAGCCTCTGAAATCAGGAGGTTAATTGGCAGCTCTGACCCCAATAGTCTCGCAGTCTTCATTCAGCTATGCAACTGTTAAGGACAAAATCCCATATACGAAAGTAAAAATTCAGTGACCACATTGCAGTGGTAAATAACATTTTGCCACTGTCAGAGACAGCACTGCCTTTAATATATCGCACATGTCCAACAGCGATATTTTTTTTCTCCTAATAAATGCAGCCTAGCCTTGGAAAAGTAAATCTGCCTTTTCCTCCTGCATCTTGGAGGCTGCCTTTCCTGACTTTTATAACCTTGGAGGTGGATGGCACCTTAATTCATGAACTCCTCAAACAGCTTTCGTTATTCATGAAGAATTAGCGCCTTTTTCCACTGTTTTGTCTCTCAGACTTGGTACTGCTCATGGCCAGCAGGAGAATCCTGGCACCCGTTGGGTGGCAGCCTTAGCACCCACCCACCAGCGTTGGCCTAGTTAGACTACAACCTTGTGCCCCTAGAATAGCAACTAAGCGATGGCAACGCTTCCCTCCGCTACCCTCAGGCTGGAAAAGGAGAAACTCTGACTACAATCAGTCTTTTGTGCAAAGAGATCCTGAGCTTTTCCGTTTAACGGAAGGACGAGCAAGCCTTCACTCCTGACGATGTGCCCTCGCTTCCTCCCCACCGTTCCTCCCGGCCATCTTTCCAGCGCCTGCAGCAGTTTGGGTGTCTTACCGCACCAGCCGTCCTGGCTAAAGGAATTCCCCTGCATGAAAAAACATTATCTCCCTGTTAGAGATGCCTCATGTCAGCCACCGGCACAAGGTGCGGAACTCGGTAACTGCTCATGTAGATGCAGCCGAAGGTGCCAGCACTGGCCAGGGATGGGATAAAGCCTGGTCATCGCCTCCGCGGCCCCATTAACAATTCCCCAACAGCTTTTCTTTAGTGGCACAGCTTGGGGACGGGGCAGGAGAAAACCACCAGCAGGTACAGGGGCATGATAGGAATGGTAAAGTTTGCAGCTGCCCCCAGCGAAAGGTCCAATGAACCCCGACTGCAAGACAGAGATTGCTCTTCCTTTACGCCCAATTAAATCGCAGTCCTCAACAGTTCAGCTGTGCCCACTGCTGATGCCCACCTCCCGCAGTATTTATCCACCCTGTGGAAACAATGCAGCTCGGGGCCGTTCCCAGATTAACTCAGGACGGTGTTCAGGACTGTGCCCCACTCCCCGGCTTTCCGCCGAGGGCTCTGCCGACACAACCAAGAAGCCACGTTGCAAGGAGGATTCACGGGAGAGTAACTTGGTAGGAGGATAACCTGAGACTTGAGAAATGTCGGATGGGGTCCCGCTTCTGAAACAGAGCCATTTGAGACACCATAGGGTATCTTTCACAGCTTCCCACCAGGCTTCTGCAGGAAAAGAGATATCCTACAGGTTCCGTGTCATACCAGCGAGCCCCAGGCCAACGTCTCAGATGCTTTGGGATGTCTAAAATGCCACGGGATGCCTGTGTTTAGGCACAGGATACTCCGCACCACTGCCCTGCCCACGCATGGCCCTGGTGCCGCAGGTTCCCTGCGCCCAGAGAACAGCACGAGCAGCATGTGCGCTGACTTGGGGACAGTAATTAATCTTTCTAATATTCCCCCCACCAAGTGAAGATGTTAAGCTAAGAGGCAGCTCATTGTTTGCTCTGCATCTGGATTTAAAAACGCGATGGCACTAATTCTTAAGCCTCACCTAATACCGCTAATTCCCGCCAAATTTCTAGCGCAGTCAGGAAAAATTGATTTAAAAGTCATCATTTGCACAGAGTGCAATTCAGCGTATTTCAGAGCAGTGTTTAAGGCACAGCCGTAGAGGCCGCTGAGCGGAGGGAGAGCCTTTCAGGACGGGTCGAGGTGCATTAACAGAGCAGGTTTCTGATGACAGCATTACCGCTTCCACCCGGTTTATCTACCGCCTACAGAACACTGAATGTCTCCATCCTTTAAGATCTTTCACAACGTTTGGAGAATTAGGTTTAATTATATCTTTAAAAGGCAGTGTCTGAAACCCAGAATCCCTGTATTTAGAGCACTCGCGTGAGGTCCTACATTCGACTCTGTTACGCTTTCACAAACCAGGGGGGAGAAGGTGCAGGTGTGCTCTGCAGAAGCCACGGACGGGCAAAGTCACACCACAAACATCCCGCATCCCAGACAAGGGATGCCGAAGCATCCCTCACTGAAGCGTTAATGAAACAAATAAGAACTGAGAAAATAAGTGTGAGATTTGGCAGGCTGTGCCTTGGTCAGGGATAATGACTGGCTGCTTACTTTGCCTGGAAAAAAAAAAAATAGAGGAGGAAAAGAGAGAGAAAATGACAATATTTGGAGATCATACTGCCCCACCTCTTTTGTATTCAGGCCAAGAGCATGCACAAAAAGTTGTCTGCCCTGAAGAGTTTGATAGGGGAAAAAAAATCCTTACCTGTTACAAAATTAATATTACCAAATGATTAACTTCCCCCTAATGATGCCGCTTCTTGAAACACCTTGTATTTTCACACACTTATATCGACTTTAATGAATAATTCAAACTATTTTGGATAAATAAATAAAATATGAGCTGGGCTTTTTTGGTCTCATATTGAAAATGTCATTGCTTTTTATTCCACTGCTTTTACACTCCTTATATCTGAAAACGTTCACAGCTGCCTGGAAATACCACAGCTTTGGCTCCTGCTCCGAGGTCAGCCAGGTCAATCAATAGCAAGAGCAGTCTCTACACCAAAGAAAACCAAATCTGCGCTTAACCTTTTCCCCAGGGAAAGAGGAGGAAACAATGTAGCTCTCAGCATGCCAAAAGTGGCATGAAATTAAACGTATCACCAGTCTTTTCCAGGAAAACACAGATTTGTTCTGCCCACCCTCAAAGATGCCACAAGCCATGTAGCTGCATTAATTCCGTTGCGATCCCAGCTCGTGTCTCTCTCTCTCTCAGAAAAGCCTGAAGTCCTTCCTAACTCTCCCATTAAAGGTTACTCTCCCCCAGTAACGTGTTTGGGGGTCGCTCGCTCCAGCACGAGCAGGATAAAGCATTTACGCATGAATTCCCGTCCCCGCCGCCCCTGCCAGCATCCCTCAGACCAATGCCACCCAACACTGCTATGGAGGATACGGTATTTTTACCAACCCTGCTCTATTTTAACAACAGGCTGCTTAGATCTTTGTTTCCAGCCTCCAGAATGGATGCCAGTACCACCCCGTTCACACACAGTCCATAAAGGGAAGAGGAAACGCTCTTTTCCCAATCCTGAGAAGCAAGACCACGATTACCCTCCTCCTCTCCCACCCAACTCGGCGTTTCCCTAACGCCGTGCGGGCCGTCCCACGTCACCCACCAGTCACCCCAAAATGCCATTTAATTACACTCCTATCGCAGGTCTGTCCTTCCCACCCGACTCTCTGCAACTCTTAACGCCGCCCTTCTGCACCCAAAATCCTTCCAGTCATTCCCCCGTTCAAACCCCAAGCTGAAGTTTTCTCTTCCAGCTTCAGTTTACGAGGAAGAGCGTCTGAAGGGAGTTCTGCGATGTTCTGTGAAGGACACAATATAAAAATAAACGGTATCATATTAAATAAAGGCTAACAGAAGAGGAGCTGAGCATTTTCTGATGTAGTCAAGTTTACGACTGTTGCTTTTGAGAAATAAAATTTGCTTTGCTAGATTTTATAGGCGTGTTTTACGCCCTGGGGGTGCGGGACCACGCGACCCAGCCGGTGCGGCAGCCCCGTGCCACGCTTACCCGACCTTACGGTCTGGCGGACTCAAATTGTTCTTTGCAAAACTTGCAATTTGTGACATTACAACCATGAATTACAACTTTTCTTGAAGGTAAAAACAGTTTTATATTCAACAGACTACACTGGCTGTTCAATTTTAAACCTAAAGTGGTATTTATTTGATCAGTCAACACTGGTTTATTTTTAAACTGTGTATGTACCATATGGTTCGGTGCACCTCCCAGCCCGCTCCTCCAGCCACCAGCCTGCCCTTCCAGCACCTCAGGGAAGGGTTTGCAAAGGCAGAATGTTCCAAGTGAAGGTCTCCACCGCCACGGTCAGCTATGGCTCTTGTGCTGCCCAAGAGCCCTCCACTCAGAAAATATCCTGTATGTTTCTCTTCACTGAAGACGCTTGTCTGAAGCTCCCATTTCAGACAACCCACGTATCTTTCCAAGGGTACCGTTTCTTGGAGAGAAGTCCATAATCAACCTTTATCTTCAGATCACAGAATCTTAGAACAGTTTAGGTTGGAAGGGACCTTGAAGATCATCGAGTT
>RSEF01000014.1:5482628-5544549 GCA_003993805.1 Himantopus leucocephalus
TGCTGGCCACACTTCTGATGCAGCCCAGGACACAGTTGGCCTTGTGGGCTGCAATCACGCATTGCCAGCTCATATTGAGCTTCTTGTCAATCAGCACCCCCAGGTTCTTCCCCCCAGGGCCGCTCTCAATCCATTCTCCACCCAGCCTGTATTTGTGCTTGGGATTGTCCCAATGCAGAGGTAGGACCCTGCACTTGGCCTTGTTGAACTTCATGAGGTTGGCATGGACCCACCTCTCAAGCCTGTCCAGGCCCCTCTGGATAGACAACCTGCACAAAATGGCAGAGGACACCAGAAGGCTAGGGTGAAAGAAGCAGGATACCAAGGACTAGAGAGAGGAAGCTATGGAAGAGGATGAACTTCCTCCTCTTGTAGTACCTACACACATAATATGGATTAGGATTACGTAAAGGGTTCTTTTCTTCTCCCAATAACGCCGAGATTACAACACAAGGTTGAAAAACTAGAAGCCCACTTGCAGTTGGCCGAGGTACAGGATTCAGCCCTGGCAGATGAACCAGCACTGAGCAAAAGGCTCCCTCGGGGGATCCCAGCGTGGGCACTGCGTGGAGCTTTCTCTGCCCTTCTCCTTGGCAAAGCTGTCTGGGAGTGGGGGAAGGCACGAAACAAGTGGGCTTTTGGAAGCCCGGCTCAGCTCCTCAGCCACCCCTGCAGCCTGTCCGCGCTGCTCTCGGTAAAGTGTTATGTAAAGAGACCCTGGGTAGCTTTAAAATCACTGCCTGAAATGATGGGAACAGCCCGCTTGCAGCAATACAGAACTCAGTGGGGATGGCAACACTCACCCCAGACGCAGGATGAATTAACCTCAGGAGAGCTAGTTATTGCCCAAGGTGGACTTCACCAATTAGCACGAGATGGCACAAACCCTTTGGAAGCTGGGATTGTCACCCTGGTCATAAATCGTGAACCAACCAGGGAGACATCTCCCTCCACCCCCCAAATGATGATTAAAGTCGTCAAGCCACGCTTCCCTTCCATATGGCAATTACAGACCAACGGCGCTTCCCAGACCAGAGTGATGTCTGCCGGCGCTGGAGCCGCTATGCAAACAACAGCCTCACCTAAAAATACAAATATACCGCATCACTTAAATTTACAGGAAAGTAGTTATCTCCTGCTTCTAGAACAAGGCAGCAAATATTAGGCATAAGTCTTCCGGTCTACCTGTTTTCCAGGTCATCTATTTTGGAGTTATCAGGAAAAGAAACCCCGTCACTGGAACTTCTCCTGGGCTGCGGTTCAGGGAAGCCTGGCAGCACGAACAGGGGCATAACTTGTATCGCTTCTCAGAGGAAGGAGAATCACTTCTCCACTAGGCCATTTCCAAGAAAAAAAGAGTGGTTTTGAAGCCACTTGAGTGTCTAATGCAAGAACTAATCCTAAGGACTACATAATTAACATATATAACACGCATTGTTAATTACATGGGGTGGTCTGCAGAGGCATCTAATAGGCGAGTGCATCCCGTCTGATCACCTCCCCTGCACTCTGCCCATTATCTCGTTTCCACTGGCACATCACCACCATTACTACTCCCCAAAATACCAGATGCTATTTAAACCTCTGAAACAGCACCCAACATCTGCTGCTAAAACAAAGACAGGAAAAACTGCTCCAGAAATATTTGTTCGTTCCTTCTCAAAGTGAAGATTATTTGCAGGAGCTATAGTCGTTCTCAGCGCAGGGTGGACAACGCTCAGTCGTGCATTAGAGAGCGCTTTAAAGTTTATTACCTAATGATGTCCACCGAGGTTATGAGCAGGAGCTTTTCACCACTGGCAAGAGAGGATTTCAAGGTTTCCCAGGAGCACAGCCATTTTGCTCTTACTCCAGGAACCTTCTGTGCTCAAATTCTGATGCTGAGACTCACGGAAACGCTATTTGGACTCGGTGACAGTGTCCAAGATTATGTTACTCACAGTATCTTGTCTCCCTCCCTCCCCTGCACTGTGACGTCTGCGCTCCCAACACACAGATATCCCAGCTTTGCTGCCAGGCAGATCTAAACACAGAATTAACAAACACCGAAAGAGATTCCTACCGTTTCTAAAGCAGCTTAGCAAATAGCTACGTGGTGCAAGACAGAGTCCGAGATGGGACAGGGCCCCATACGGGTGTCCTTTAGTTCTGTATTTGGGATGCACAGACCGAACGCCAAACCCTGCGGACTCCCTGACTGTTCGGAGGGTGGCTGTAAATAAGAACACGCTGCTGTGCTGGACTAATTCCCCTCTCTTCTTGACAGACATTACAACACCATTACTGGCTCCAGAACACACTTTTTTTTTTTTTTTTTTTTTTNTTGAGACAAAGCCCAGTGCCCCCGTCCCTAGGTAAGGCGGCTTTGCTGAAAGGTCAGCTTGCCATTTCATTTGTTTGCATGGCCCGGGCTAATGGAAGCGCTGCCGCTGCGCGCAGCACGCAGCAGGCTGGAGGGGCGCAGAGGACGGCGAGGAAAAAAAAAAACCACGCGCGCCGTTTTAGCCAGCCAGCGGGGATGAAAACACAATTGCACCGCAAGAGAGAAAGGCAAGTCTCCGCAGCACACCACCTTATTTGTGTTTTTAATGGGAGAAGATTGCGGAGTTTGTTTTAAGGCTTTTGTTCCAAAGGAAACTAAGCTCTAAAAAGCCTCCGCTCACTCCTTCTATTCAATCCTTTTTTTCTCCCCGTTTATCCCCTTAATAGTGTTTTGAAGTGTTGGCACTGCAAACATATTGCTCTTGGCCTGAAAGCACTCTGGATGCCAACTAGTCAAACCTTCCCCAGACCCTTCTTTTCGCTCTTCGTGCTCCTGCAGCCGGCCCCAAAGGCACTTATTCTGCTCCGAAATCACAGCAGACGTTCCTCCGTGCGCTCCTCCAAGTGCCCCGGACCTCCTCTCGCAGGACAGCGGGTTCTGCCCTATTTTTATTGGCATATTTTTCACGTTCTACTTCATTTTCTGGTAGCCACTTTATGAAAACAATCCTTTAAAGATGATCGTGCTGGAGCTGAACAAAACGCTGGTTCAGCACGGAGCAGCAGAACAGCAACAGGGGAAAAGGGGCTTTCAAATAACAAAACTGCAGGAATGTGACACAGCCGTAAAGACAAGCAATCTTTTCTCCCTGGAGCATGAAAGATGTTTGGAAACAGAGCCATCTCCTGGATAACCAGGCTTTCAATCACATTATTTCAGCCTCTGGAGCTCATATTTCCATCACAGGAGTCTATAAGTGTTATTATGGATAGGGAGGGTTAGTTCCCTTAACCTTGTGCTAACGCTCTTGAGCAAGAGGTGAAGGCGCGAAGTCTCCAAGCAATCCCCGCTAACTGTCCCAAGACTGGCAGGGCCACCAAAACCACCTCCGGGCAGGTGGATGGGAATGGGAACATCTGTCTCAGCCCAAGCGCCGAGTCTCCTTTCCCAATTCTGAATTATTCATCAGGTGCTAACTTCCAAACCAGTTCAGTTTTAAATTTTTAAATATTTAATAATTGGGTATTAAATATTCATGCAATTTTATGAGAAATTTTGGAAGATGGGCACTAAGGCTGTAATTGTTAAGTTCATCATTGGGACTGACTGGCTACTCAGAGAGAATTTCTAGCTTCCTAGAGAGAGAAGGAAGAGGAAAAAAAGGCAAACCAAGTATTTATGGACCATCTGACTCTAAATCACAGGACACCACAGATACCTGTGCCATTCTTTTTCCAAAGAAAATCACCTCTTCATGAAAGAGCTGAGAAACTGGGAACACGCTAGAAAGCCCTCAGCTGCAGTTAAGAGAGTCTTTAAGTGTTTCATTTTGGTGTTTAGAGAAAGACGTCCATCTCGGTTTAGTGTACGTGACCGGTGAGGGGACAGCCGAGCAGCCTTTGTCTACAAGAGCAACAAGAAAAACACGCACTCGGTCTCAGCTGTGCTTCAGGGCAGACGCAGGGGAAAGCTGAGCTCAAGACACACCTGAAAGGAGACAGATTCTTCCCTTTCTCTGATGCCTGCTCAGAGGGGACCATGGGACATGTAGTTTCCCCTCAGCTGGGCTGACAACTTGGATTCCTTAAATATCCATGCCTGTTTCTCTCCACGTAGCTCCTGCAGACCGCGTTCGCTTCTCTTCTACCCCCTCCTTTTTAGTAGATGACATCTCTAACCCCGACCCATGCTGAGAGCGAGCCCATGTTCCCGTCCCTCTGTCTTATGAGCGCACATTCCCCACCGCGCTGGAAATTGTATGGTTTACACAAAAGATGACACATAAGCCCTGGAATTATATGCAAATGAACGGATCCGTTCCTCACTTCTTACCATTACAGCTCTGACTTTCCAACAACTGCATGGGGTAATTTCTGCACCAGCTTTCAAACAAAGGGCATCTCCGTGTTATTAACATCTCACTGTGGCAAGCAGTTTGTCACCTTTCACAAAAATGATCTGAAAAGACACCAGCAATTATTCCTACGGAGATTATTGGGTGGCTACGTCCCAGCGCAGCAGCTGGAAGCTGAAGTGACATAATATTCAGTGGGAAAACTCCTTTGTCAAGTCAAGAGAACACGGAACAGATTAAAAAATGAACTAAATTGGAAACAAACACAGAACTAGAGGAAGAGTCAAGCTTGCTCCCTTCAGTTTTGTTTATCTCTATACCAATATCAGCAGCACATCTTCAGGAGAAAAGCTCCCGATTATGACACAACATGACAGGACATTAACTTCAGAGACTTATCCTGGGAAGGACCTCGGTAGGTTATAAATAAAAGACCCCGAGGAAGAGTGATTCAAGCACCTCTTGCAGCTGCAGAAATCCAGCTGATTTCTAGGTCCTGTACGTTTGGTTCTTCCAACACTTTTTAAGCACCGCGGACTAAACATCTGCAAGACAGACAAGTGTTCCCTTCCCGGGATTGCTGTATAACTCCTGGTGTATCCTATAACAGGACCCAAAACGCAGCATTTGCTTGGCTAACGTTCGTGAGTGAGGCGGGGCAAAGAGCAGAAGCGCTGTCTAATTTCAAATAAGCAATTACTCATGGCTCTTGGGCAGAAACGAGTAAGGAGGGTCCGTGCCTGTGCACGAAGGACCAAGGGATCCAGTCACCCTAGTGCCTTCAGCAGCGGGGTAAATGGTGTTGGACAAGGTGATGTTCTACTGGCTGTTCTTTGAGGACAGGTCATTTCTAGTTACATGTCAAAATTATATTAAAAAAACCAAAACCACCAACCTAACAGTCTGCCCTCAGAGATAAAAGTAGAAATTTCTTATGAAGAGAAATAGTTTTGCTAGAGCTCAAATAGTTTGTTACCTTCATCTCTGTGAAAAATGCTTTTTGTTATTTGCTGGAAGCCTCTTCTAAACACCAACACCCCTCTTTGGGGATCCCCTCTTTGGAGCCAGAGAGGCACAAGAAAGTCTGGGCAAGTTTCCTGTTTGCGATAAGGGGAAAGACAGAACTATCACCGCACTTCTCGGGTGCACATTGTCAACAACTCTAAGCTCAGCCTTTTCACACAACCTATAAATATATTTAAAAAATTATGAGCGCTGCCCATTTTGAGTCCGAGAAACATCTGTACAGCGCATAATGGTCCAAAATGGGAACTTTAGTATGTTTCTTTCTTCACCGACATTTTAAAAAGCTTCCCTATGTCACCTAGGAGGCAGAGTCCAGAGCCAGGCATCATGTTGCTGCCACACTCACACAGCGCCTTCCTCAAGCACAGGGCAACAAAGCCAACATGTAGAATAACACAGCACAGAAAAGATCCGTGAAGACACGCGGTGACTTTGCAGAGTTAACTTAAAGCATAATTAATAATAAGTAATTAAAAGAAAAGGAGTAGGAACAAGATTTTCAGAGAGAGAGAGAACACAGAGAAGATTTCCAGACTGAGTCTAGCACTCTGAAACCTAAAGAACAAAAAAAAAGAAATAACAGGATTCAGAAGAATGAGAAAACAATGAGATGGAAAAACACAGTCAGCTCACAGCCACCCAGAAGGCTGTACGGACCTACCTGCTCACAGCAACACCTTCTGTGGACTCCTAGAGCTCTGCTCGAATGCAGAACAAGGGCAGTTTGAGTAAAGGATCTAGACAAATCACCAACAGGTGAAAACCAGTACCACTTTAAATGCTTTTAATTCTTATCAGCTGAGGAACACGGGAGTGGTGACTGATTTCACACCTGCATGTTCAAATTCCCTTAAGCAAGGTGAGCAGGGCCACCTGGGAAGACTCAAACCACGAAAAGAATACTTGTGGATAAGTCTAATAATCACAGGATCATAATAATACAGAAGCCCTTTCTTTTTTTCTAAGAAAGAGATATTTTAATGGCCTTTTTGTGGCAGCAGACAAACCCAAATGACCGATTTCTGCTTCAATGCAGAAGGCGCAGTATCTTTCTTCGAAGGAAGGCCACTGAAAGAGCCCAGGAAAGGGACTCCATAGCTTGAGAGTTTCAAACAAGAGCTTTTGGCATAATTTGGACTACAAATAATAAAATGCTCTGACAGAAGGGGTTTGGGTAGAGAAAAAGGGTGAGGGAAGTAGAAACACATTCTTAATGAAAATCTCATTTAGCAATTTTTTTGGATGTGCTTAAAAATTCCACGGAGGTCACCATTCTGGAGAGACGACAAACTCCTGGGATAAAGGCAGGAAAATCCTGGTAGTCGTGTCACATTTAGCAAGTCAAAGATATGTTTGTATAAGGCTGTAGAGGGCTAAATCCATTTTACATGCTGTATGTATTATTAATTTCTGACAGTGGGCTTAGAAAAACCTAATTCGCTGGAATACGAGCTCCCTTTGAGCGGAGGGAAGCCTTTTCAAAACTCATCTTTTATTGACTGAGTCATTTTTGAGTCAATCTGTCTGCTTTCGGCAAGACAAGAGTTTTAAATCTTCTCTCTTTTTTTCCTCCTTTTTGAGTCGTGGCAAGTCTATTAAAACCTGCTAATGTATGCAGCAAGGCCTCTGATTTGAAATGTAATGAATTCTTCAGATAGTGGCAGATTAGGGGGAGAAGATGATAGAAACAGCCAGAGACGCCAAAAAAAGAACTCTCCAGAAAAAGAGGAGGAGAAGGGTGAGAGAGAACGGCACAGATTAACCCTTTCTACCCAGAAGAAGAAAATCTTTAAGCTCCATTAATAGGATCCGTTAAAAAGCCGAACTGGAAGAGGCAGAGCATCTTCAGGCTTGCCTGGGGCTGAACGAGACAAAGAATAAATGAATCTTTCCTCCTAGACTCTCTTGTAAGATTAGGTAATTCCCTAAGTGAAAAATGAATAACTTAGAGAAAATTAGCTCCATCCATATAAATAAGCCTTCATATTCCAAACTCGTCACCCAGCGCTTCCCAGGCGAATGCCCTGAAACATTTTTGCTGTTGTGTAACAGATGGTTTCCTCCTCCCCCCTGCCTTGGGTTGGTTCCAACCGCAGTATCTTTCAGGTGATCTTGTTTTAGCACAAAAATGAGCGGTTTGGGTGTAAATCACCAATGCTGTTAGTGAAAGGATGCTTGGCAGCTTTATTGTATTTGGCATCTTTGAAGTGCCGGACAAACATTACACAGTTACACAAACGAGAGATTAGCGCTGTCTCCATTTTACAGATAGAGGAGCTAAGGAAAAGAAAGTCAAGGATGCTGCTTAATTCGACAGCAGCGATCTGGTGACAGCCCGGGCTGAGAACGCAGAATCTGCTGAATCACAGCACAGACCTGGGATGTCTTCCTGTTTAACAGGAAAATTCATAGCTCAGCCTTGAATTCGACGGCTTTGAAAAATAGAAAATTAGTTCTATAATAAAGTTCTAATGAAACAAAACCTTAGAGAAGAGAGTCTGACGGAGCACAGGTGACCCAGTGGATTATAATTAATCCATAACTGATGCAGGTGAGTAAATACGGGGGATTGTGGAACTGTGTCTGTCAACCTAATGCCCCTTTGCTAATGACAGGCATTGAAATGTTTCCACAATTGAGAAATCCCAAATAACAGCGGCAAGATCCTTCCATGTGACATGCAGCAGGGGTATCTAAGTCCATGCATGTCTTGAAGGAGAGACCGTCTCTCCCTACAGACACAAGGCATTCGGTCCTCTGCCACACAAGTCAAACTACAAAAGGCGAAAAAAGTTTAAAGAAGTGCAAAGTTAGCCGAAAAGCTGCTGGAGGCACAGAGGCCCTGGAAAGTAAGCATGAGGTGGAAAACACAGCAGCAGGAAATCTTTGCAGCGGGATACAGGACACAGGCAGAAGCGTTATCTTGGAGGCCAGCAAGCCATGGGAGTCAGCCTGGCTTTTCAAACTGCTCCCAGGTATTGTCTGCTTCTGCTGGCAGAAACACGGTTTCTCCCACCCCGGGGAATAACAACGGCCGTACGCCTGTGCCCACTACCTCCTGAACTCCGTCAGTCCCTTGATGTGATTCTCCCCAACGGGGAAACTGTCTTTTCCTACCTGTCTGTTTGCTTCACAACCCTGACGCGAGAGCCGCAAAATTCACAGACATGAACTTTTATATCTCCACATATTAGTGCTTTTGGAAAGAAGAAGAGGTTACGCTTGCTTTTATGTACGTAGAAACAATGCTGACCTTTAGCTTGGTCCCAACCCTCCGATTCAATAGCTGGCACTCACTCTCTGAATCAGTAATGAGGAAAAGGTTATGGCAGGGAGCACGCTGTGCTGTGGATATACCGTTTTTCAGAGAAGATAAGAAACATAGACCCGGACCGTTACAGAAAAGGCAAAGCATTTTCCTGGCAGAGCATTTTTATTTGAGGACGAGGGCACGAACCAGGATTGAGGTATCAGCCCTCGTCCGGCACAGACGCCGTCACGTAACAGCATTCTGCCTCCCCCACTCTCAACTTAAAAAGACGCTTCGCACTTTCTGCTGTAAGGACGGTTTCTGTGCGGCACTCAGCGGTTACCGTATTTCACGCTAGCCGTGGATGCATTTCAGTGATGGATGCAGCAATCCCTGTGCATATTTCCCGTAGCTGTGAAGTTCACGGAGCACTTTGGCAGTCCCGAGAGGCTGCCACGCTTACTGCAGCAAGCCCTGCCGGCACCAACCGTGGCAGCGGGCTGGAGGAACAGCCTACCCCAGAATATCACCGTTTTTCTTTTTCAGCTGCAATGCGCATCGCCTCTGCGCAGCCTCTTGATGCCTCCTCCTTCCTGCCCTGGTTGTTTGGAAGACCCTCTTGCTTCTTGGCATTGCTCAAACTCTTCCATCTCTCTAACTCCTGAGAGCTCTGGAGCCAACAGTGCCCTGGTGCAGGACCAGCCTGTTTGAAATAAGGTCAGTCAGGAAACTGAGATCCGTGATGCTTAGTCATCAAACAGAATATTTTGGTGTAGGGAAAGAGCATACCATGTAGGTAACCTTGACTCTTGGTCTCCAACGATCCACACCCAGGGAGCAAGCGCGCGAGAAATCTGCTCTCTCGCACTGCAGCCTTCCAGGAGGAGGCTTCGTTTCAATTTTGGTTTAGAGAAGATGTCACTCTCTGCTGCTGTGAACTCTTCCCACTGGGGCCAACGACACCGAGTGCCACGGAGACCGCGCTGCTGGGACAGGCCAGCCAGAGGTTTAGGAAAAATATATGTTGAGGGACAAGTGAGGAGAGGAAAAAATGGTAGACACAAAAGGTCTCTGTGCGCGGGATGTGCAAGTAACGAAAAATAGACCTACCCAACTAGGCTAAATCAATGAATTAGCTCTGTGCTCGAAGAAAAAGTTATCATTAAAGTCTGTGCTATTCAGTAGCTCACTTTACATCTGAGAAAAGTCTGCAAAAATCCTCTTGCATTATCCCTAGCCTTATAGATTTTTTCTTTTCATCCGAGGCTCAGAGTGGGGATTACCCATTAAGGTGCAGTGGCCAAATCACATTCAATCTATTCTCTGTTAAAATAAAAAAAAAGCTTTGGTCTTTCCTGTCCTCTTCCATCTCATTCCCTTCCCGTGGCCACATCCAAAGCATTTACCTCCAACTTTTAACACGTGCACAAGTCCTGAATACCAAGAGGACACACAGGATGAGATCTAAATAACAACACTCACTGCTCCGTCCTGCAGGCTGCATCCTACCTCCTCAGCACCAAAGAACAGGAGCTCATTTAAAATCTTCCTCTGCTTCTAAACCCAGTAACGGTACAGTTAGCAATCGCCTGTCAGCACTGACCAATTTTGACCTGCACAGTTCCCATGATTTCATCCCCCTTTTGTGATCAGGGACGTTGCCGTAACGGGGACGGCAGCGCCGACAGGGTGGTAGCAGAGCATCTGGGCTCAACCACACCGCGGTGCTAAAACATCTGCAGTGGCAACATCTGGCCAGCCCGATGCTAGACCTAGCAGCGCCAGCTCGAGCAGATGTGCTCAGCGAGGGCTTAAGGAATCAAGAGAGCAGCCCTGAGCTGTGCCAGCCCTGCCACTGCTCCTGCCACCCCAGTGGGACCGCAACCCAGCGAACCAGGGAGCTCCCAAGTACAGCTGGGGTAAGGTAATAAAAGCACAAGCAGACAAAAGCAATACCTCCCCCGGCAGGTGAAGCGCTAAGCTACAGGCAACTAAAACGCTTTTCCCACATTGCGTTTTTATAGAACCGTGTTTGCTTTTTCTCAGCCACAGAAGTCGGAGACTGCAAACATCTGCTCCTTCATGCGGTCTCTCTCCCACAATGTTTTGATGTAGGTATTTTCCTGTAAAGTTTGCAACTTAAACACATCGGAATCATGCCAAGGCTTCTGAAACAGTAAAAGGGATTGGAGTTATTGGAAAAGCGAAAAGTTAATAAACCTAAAGTCGTTAAACAAACTTAGGAGAACCCTGGCATCACTCTGAGGCGTTCCAAAGCAGAAGAGCTGAAATCACCTTGAAAGCATCTTTCCAGTAAAACTAAAATGACCTCTCTTTCAGCATGAGACCTACTGAAGGCTCTTGACCCTTTGGATATTATGATCTTCCTTATGGACAGCGATGTGTGAGTTATAACATCAAAGCATTTTAGCTGGCAGACATCATCAACACTTGCTTCCAAAAGTCAGCGAGCTGGAAGCAAGGCACGGCTGTTGTACTCTCGGTGCTATTTATTCTGCTGCTCTGTTCATTTTATTTATTTGTATTAGGATTCCAAAACAAAAGAAGTCAATTATGGCTTACTAGGAATTATAAAGAACTTGTGTAATTTGGCTTCTGATTTAGTTATCAATACAACTAGACACGCTGCACTAAGAAGTAAGAGATAAAGCCATAAAGCAAGGTTCGCATTATTTGCAGCCGCTCAGAGTGAAAAATAAAAATAGAGAAAAGCTAAAGAGATTTTTATTAATGCTTTAGATGACTTAGAAAAAAGTCACTTAATCATAACATTGTAAACAAGGAAGTTCTACAGCAGTATTTAAAAATATCTGAAATTGTTTCAGGAGCCCCATTGATTTGAATTAGGCAGCTGCATAATCACAGGGGCTGCAATTTTAATGAACATTTCAACAGGAAATGTGGAGCTGATTATATATATCAAAACAGGAAAGATCCAAATGCCGCAGCTCCTCTTTTTTTTTGTTGTTGTGGTGTTCCTTACCTGAGTTTACATACCCAGACCAAGCCTGGAGCTGCCCCAGACCTCGCCTGCCTGCCCCTCTCTCGCGGGCAGCAGCTCCCACCGCTTCTGGCTGCAGCTCTCATCTTCCCGTCCCGATCCGTGTCATTAGGCACAGCGTTTTGGAAAATAATTAGTGATTCAATCAGATTTTACACTGGATCAAGTGACTGGAAACTTCAATGCTGCGCTGCAGTTTTCCCTTAACATACTTTAGGGCATGTTATATATACTTAATTAGATAATGTTTATACAGCGCTTTGAAGAAATAAGGAACTGTGGAAGGGCTCGGTCGGATTTTCAGAAGGGAAAAGAGCGGCGTTGAGACAGCACGGGCACCGAGGGAGAGCAAAGCTCGGAGAAACGGAACACCACCTTGTTTTCAGAAAGGTTTCAGGACATCTGAGAAAAAGAAATATGTCAGCAGCTTCCAGCATGTGGGTACTAAGAAAGAAACAAAAGTTGTGAAACACGGGATGCTGCAAAGGCACTGAGATGACAACGCTGCCGACACCGGCGTGAGAATGGTGGGAACAGAGGCAGAAAGGCAGCAGCACCTATACACAAGAAAAACTGTGTATACACAAGCAGAAGGCATTGATTATCACTCTCTTTGCAAGATAAATATTCAGAGTTGCAGACCTCGCTGAAACAAAACCGAACGCACTCCACTCCTGTGAACGCTCTTATTCATCAGAGTGGGAACTAATGGAATAAAAGCATCTTGCTTCCTGTTATTCCGGAGTGAGGGAAGCAGGGCTCCTTTGGCTAAGGGGAGTGAGGGAAGCAGGGCTCCTCTGGCTAAGGAGAGGGTGCTTTGTTGGCTGCATGCTAAAATACACCGCAAAACGCACAAATGCGTTCACCACAAAAGCCCCCCCTAGTAGAAACGGGGGCCGGTTCTTCACCGAAGCCCCGAAGGGGACGCGGGTCACGAGGAGGGGGCGAAGGACAGGTTCTCCTGGCGGTGCGGATGAGGCACCCCACAACTCCTCAGGAAGGGCAGCTGATCCAAACCTCTTTTAAAGGAACGTGGAGCGCACCGAAGCAAACTATGGGTAAAACCACTCCGAACGGCGATGAAGCAGCGATGTAGCCTCCAGGCATTTACCCCCCTGCGGGGCAAGCGGCACAGAGTGAGCTCCAAAGAGTTTCCAGCAAGCGACGAAAGCCAACAACGGACGTAGGGAGCTTTAAAACTGATTGCAAAGAGAGCCCTGAGCTTCTGTTTTGTGTGGGTTTTTTTCTTTTTTTTTTATTTGCCTATAACTAAATTACATGATTTCTTTGCAAGTCTAATTAAGCAGTTAATTGATGCTGGTGCCCTTTAGCATCTGGCATTTAAGATTAAGTAAATAACGGAGAAGAGTGCACGCAGCACCCAGCAATAATTAAACACAGCAAGGGTTTGTTCCCCCACCCTCCCCCATTTTAACGTCTTATGTATAAATCTCTGAGGATAACTGTGTTTAATAGCATCAAATACACTTACACACCCTATAATGATACTTGACAATAGTGTTTTTCCTCTTCGAGATGGTGGATAGTAGGTGTATCTTTGATCTCAACCAGCAGGTTTTATCTTACTCCTTGCACTCAGTGGAAGGAAGAGCTTCACGGCTGCATCTCTACCCAACTGAAGAGTATGTTAAGCGGACCTTCATGGGAACATGCGTTTAAGTCCGTGAGCGTGAGTGCTGGGATCATGCGTTAAAGATTTGTGGTCGAGTTACTCCCTTTCTCATGCGTCTACTGTGTTGATGGTCCACACAATGTTATTCATCCATTTCCTGCAGACTGTGGGAATGCAGATTATGGAAAAGCTTTCCTGTTAGTCTTCTACAAGAAAGATTGAGTTTCATAAAATAAAATTAAGCTGTACCCAAAAAAAAACCCCTCTTGGAACAGAAAAAAGCATCCAGAACTCTTGGCGCCACTACAGAAGACGGATTTGGCCGGGGTGAACCTGTGGTATTTGTGGGCATTCTCAGGCACCGTCCCCACCGCGGCTGGCGCGAGGGCCACTGTGCGGTGCTATACACAACTCAAGGAGGGACGATTTCACACGCAAAAAGTCTGATCGGGAGACACATCTGCTGGGCACTTGAGTCCTGACTGTATTTTTTAGGAACGGAGCACTGCACTGAGTGTTCACAGTCTGATCTTAAGAGTCCACTTTCCCCAGAAGGCAACACGTTAAGGAGCGGACTCAAGTAAATAAAACCTGCTCCGAGACTTGCACAAAACAGTGTAAGAAACTCCGAAGCAGTTATGGCAGACCCAGCCTCCGCTGCTCCCCCCGCGAGCCCCCTTGGGAGCGTGAGGATCACTCCCTGCCTTACACTCCAGCAGGTAACGCGCGTCCGACTGCCTCTGCAGTACAGCTCTGATTGAAACTCACAACAGTACGAGAGGTTTTTAGTTCTTCCGGAGCTGCCTGATGGAAGAAATTGCCGCCCAAAGATTAGTGCCACAATCTCTTTAGACTCTGCAAGCAAGAAGAGCGAGCGTAGAGACTCATGCCCACCTCCCGTGGGCGCTGCGAGTCTTAATTAGTATCTCTAGCATACTCAGAGACCTTTGGACAGAGGGTGCTACAGAAGTGGAAAATATTATCCTCGTTATGGCTGCCGCCACAAGTGCTGGCGTTCAAGCCAGAGACTTCACAGCAGATGGCGAAGGCGCTCGCACGGCTGGCTGCGGTCATCGTCTCCCTCGTCGCAGACTCTCCTCGGTGGAGCAGGCGTCACCTCCTGATGTCTGAAGAGCGAAACAGAACCTGCGCTGTCAAGACTGCATCGCGCCGGTCAGCATCGCTGACACCTTCAAACCGGCCAGCGCTCAGATCACTAGAAAGTAAATCATCCAAGGGACTTCCTAATTAAGAAGAGCTTCACTTCCACAGCAGCGCTTTCGCCCGCCTGTCACAGCCAGCCCTCCCCCGAATTCTGATCATTAAAGGGAAACAACAAAGAATTAGTCAGCTTTTGTTAAGTGTCAAACAGTCCCACTCTAAACCACGCGCAAAACGAGGAGAGACATTTTATAGCTCTCAGAGCAACTTTATACCTTCCTAAATACTATTCCTGTACCTCTTGCCAATTGCTCATCTGCTCTGGCTTTATGGACCGCCTTCCGCAGAGGAGAACGGCAGCGCTTAACATGCTGCCAGAAGTGGGATAGGCGTAGTTCTCATTTTTAACCTTATTTATTTCTAACTGTTGGGGATAGCAGCGGTGAATTCAGAGCTACCTGAGGCGTAACTAAGATGCCATTAGCTTTAAATCTGTTCCCAAGTGCTTCGCGCACCCTCTCCGTCTGGCGCAGGACGTCACCTTGCAGATGAAGACTTTGCATACGTGGGAACATTCTGCTTAAAATTTTTTATTTCACCAAAAACTTCCTAGGGACTCTAGAATACAAGCACAGGGTAACGCTCCCCTCCTCCTTCTGGGGGTTTTTCAGGTTGTTAAATATGAAGGATGCTATAGCAGAAAGAAGTACTCCGAAATGGAAGTGGAGAGTAATTTCCACGACTCCTTGTGGCACCGCGGGAGCCCAAATACATTCTGCGGGGAGCTTGCAAAGGCATCAGCACGCTGCCCACGTCCCGAGGAAGGGAGGTTATCGGGGAAACAACCTGACCAGGAGTCGCTTGGAACGGCGGCTGCTGATGAAAACGCCTTTCGCCCCCATGTGTTACGCAGATCTAACATCACCAGTTCTAACTTAGGATTTATTTTTACTGCTTTTGCAAAACAAGAGGGAAATTTCCCCTCGCCTGAATTCTGCCTCATTTCAGGGAAGTCATCGCAATATGGCAGTCTAAAAGGGGAATCACACGCCATCGTCATTATCAGCTTATTCAGAAAACCTTTTGCTGAATCCTTCAGATCTGCGCATCGCCTTTGATGCCACTGGTGGCGAGATTTTTGATGACACATTCGCAGTCTCTAGCGAAGGGGGACGCTGCCGCCGCTGCCTCCGGCCCTTCCTTACAGAACTCTCTGATCTATTTAGCTTAAATACTTCTGCTGCACACCTGTGATGGTATGTGATCGTCGCAGAAGGTAACTTTACAAAGCTGCATGCCTACCCAAGAACCCTCTGTGCTACAGTACTCCGACAGGACACATCCAGCCTCTTCTATTCAATACAGACAGAAACACACTTAGACAGCCGGAAAGTGAAAAGGCAATTTGTGAATCTGATTTCAACCAGCTTTTCCTCCGTCTGATTTTCATCCATCGAGCCGGAGCTGGCTGTATACAAGAATGAATACGCTGTTCCCTAATGGAGGCTGGATTGACTTACTGCCCTCCAACCGGAGCTTGCGCCACATAACCTGGCAGTGAAATGGAGAAAATGTGGAAAAACTGAAATCGCCGGTGTTGACTGCATCAGCTGTCGTGACTACGTAAACCACAGTGGGCAGCTTTAGTTTAGTCTAAATAATGGATTGCTCCCAGATGCTCAGAATTCCCTGATGGACAGGCACGACTTTCCCCTGAGCTTTACCTCTCGCGATGTTTAACCCCACGCCTTCACCTCCTTGGTACAAAATCACGCCAGGAGCGTGAGAGGACCGCACCAAAGCCAGCGCCGTGCAGGACGCTGCCATCTACTTACCGCCCTGCGCCGCGCCGGCAGCTCGTCACGGCAGCGCTCCGGCCGCGGTACTGTCACTGGCAGATTCCCAAGGGGATTGCAAGGTGCTGGCTTTTTTCCAAATGAGCTGAGAAGGTCTTAACGCCTCTATGTTTAGGTTACCGTGTGACTAGTAGCCACGGGAGACGCTGGCCAGCACACCTGGGCATTAGCAAACCAGGCGGGTGCACGTGAAGATAGCAAGAGAGGCTCCTCTCCCGTCCTATTGACATTCTGATGTCAGCGCCGCATTCAAAAGGCTATCACAACGTTATCACATCATGGTACTGATGTCAGCGCCATGATTAAGACGGCAAAGTAATTACAAGTGTCTGCTTTTATACGCTGATTGCTTTCCAAATAAATGTTCTCCATTCCAAATAAATCCACCAGGGATTAACATTTCTCCTACTCGCTCACCGCCTCGAATGTATTTGATTAGAAAAGCCTGATCAAAACTCTGCTTGACCATTTTTCAGCACTTCACCATTTTTCTTTTCCTCATCAGGAAGAAAAGTGTATCCATTAGTTAACCTTTTCAAACACATTCTTTTTGTAGTCTAATTCAAAGAAGGATTATAAAAAAATCGTCAGACTTGCCATGTGAATAGCTTTTTGTGAGCGCAGGGAACGAGCATTCATCTATCAGAACATCAGCGCGAGGAGATAAGGGTGGCTGTATACGTGCACGCTTATCTGAATGCAAGATCAGTACTGTGAAACCAGCGTAAACACCAAGGACAGAATCTATATATCGATGTAATTCTTAGTGGTACTAGCGCATTTGTGTGAATTTGCAATTAAATAAAGCTTATTCCTTAAAAAGAAAACAAGAAGTTAAGGATATAATTCAAGGTCTATTGAGATCAATGGGAATTTTTTCCATCGCATTTGAATATAGCTCCCTCTCCCTTCCTCCCAACGTGTCTACCAGAATATTAAGAAAGAAATTACCTGAAATTTGTTTGTACTATTTTTAAACAGACCAAGAAACTCTCGATTCTCTCAGTCTGCTCTCTAACCCAGCAAATCCAACGCTCTCCTTTCTTCCACGGCCAACATTTCATGTATTTTAATCCACATCAGTTTCATACCAAATAAAGTCATTGAAAATACTACAAATACATGTGGGTGACAAACGAACTGATGCAGGAAACATAACTTTGAATCTCCTGACTTTTATGCAATTAAAATATCAACTTAATTGTTGGCTCTGTGTAGCTTCTCTCATTTTAATATGTAAATCAGACTCTATTACTCTATAGCTCAAAGATTGTGTTACTCGGCTTACTTGATTAGGCTGGGAATTGCTGGTCCTGCTGTCACTATGTTTACACTTCAGTGACAAGTTTGCACATCAAATTCACATAATGCAATGTCATCAACTTACTCATCAAATATAAACTTCTTAAATACAGCCGCTGCTCTCGAGTACTGAAACAGCCTTATTTTACCTCATTTACAGCCCCTAAATAATCAGAGTAAGTGAAAAAAAAAAAAAAAATTGGAGGCACAACTGGAAAACAGTATTTTCCAGGAAAAACAGCTTCCCACAGAGCCAGGCAGCTAAACCAGAAGAACAGCCCATGCAAAAAAGTTATCCTTCAGCTTCTAAATTTTAGTTGCACATGTTTCCCCTTTAAAATGTAGAACGAGCAGAGGTACTTTATTTCTCAGTCTCTACACATTCACCCCACCTCATTTGGGATTCAGTGTTAAGGAGTCCCTATTTGTTCTGCGAAGACAGTCAGATTTCAGCTCCCGGCCACGTATACTTACCTGCAAATTGAAATGAGGACTCCAGAGAAAACCAACTCATTCAGTAATTTTTTTCCCCATTATGAACCTGCCACAACAAGAATACTGCCATCTTGGATAGCACTGAGAGGGAAAGTGTACGTAAGTTCAGTATTTTCCCATTCCTGTCATCTTTCCTGCATCTAATAAACATCCCCGACCAAGGGGACATTCACCTTGCCAGCACGCGGCTTTGCAAGACGTTCCCGGTAACCTCGACACCCCTCGCAAAGTTCCTCGACGAGGTTTCCACTCCTCTCTACTGCTCCCAAAGGCATCAAGCCTTAATTTCCAGGAGAAACAGCACATTGACAAGATGCAGAGCAGAGATCTGAGGCTCTCCCCTGCCGGCAAGCTCTGCCACGCTGGCAGGCCGGTTTTTCTCATGTCAGGGAAATCGTGTCGGCCTGAATTTGAGACATCAGCACAAGCCTTTCTTCTCAATCCTGCTGATGAATGAAAGAGCATTTTCAATTGTGTACATCCAGAGGCCTTATGGCGCATCGGTCCTAATCAAAAGCTGCTCGGCGATGCAAACTGCTGTAAGAGGCAGCTCACATCCCAACCCCGCAGGATCCAAAGGGCAGCTGCAGATAATACCGCATTTCCTTCCCTTCAGGAGAAATGCTGGACTGGAGAGATCTAGCGGGAGCATCCCGACTGCTACGTAGCCACCAAAACGGCAACAACCAAATAACGAGAGCTTGACCCAAACACCCAAGCAGGAACACAAAACTGCCAAAGTTTACCAAGACCCATAAAGCTCAACAGCCCGCTGGCCCACCTCCGGTTGATAAAGAAACCATCAGCCAGAGGGACAGAGGAGAACCAGAGGGATGTAGAAGAAGTGCGGCCACGAAGGGCGCTATCTGCAATGTGGCAGTTTCCATACGGCACAAATTTGATGATGTTTTATAGGGATTTGGGGTTGGGAAGGGGTTAAAACACGGGAAAGAAAGGTTTCAGGTCCTTCCGCTGCTCATTGGCTCATTGACTTCTCTCCCTGCAAAGGCTCTGAACTGCCCCTGGGTATAAATGAAGGAGCACAGCTGCTTCTGGTAGCGAGAACAATTCTTCCTCATGGTCACTTCGTGTTTCCTTCAGCTACTGATGGACTGGGAACTAGAAAGCCAAGTCAGCAGGCTTAAAAATACTGTTTCTATCACCAGTTCTCCTCCAAAGCCACACACAGAGTAAGCCAGGAGGAGACAGAATGCTCCCTGTCAGCCCAGGTTTCTCCACTTATTTTCTCTTGATTTATCTGGTCCCAGAAGTTACCCCTCACCTTGCTGTCTGCCTATCTCTAACCTTCCCATCCACCTCAGCGCAGGTGACCTCTTCCTTCTCAGATGTAACACCACGAATTTACTCCATCAGTACCGAACAAGGAAAACGTGTCCACCAAGGAAACAAGCAACCTTCTCCCCAGCGGTATTTTCCTGCAGTGCTACTCGTTTCCGTTACACCCAGACTCAGGCAGCATCTCTAAGCCCAGGGACCTTTCCCTTGGGAGCCTCCTTCCTCATATGGCTACAGAAACCGCTGCAGGTGGTCTCACAGCTCAGTGTTTAAATTTGGTCCCCCTCATCACATATACTTTTGTACCTTCTTTTCCATTTTCTTCTCCTTCCCAACTTATCTTACTATCTCTTTCTTGGTACAGCGGCTTTATTTTCCCTGGAGCAAGGCTTCTGCTTCTGCCAAATATTCTGTAATCAACTTCTACGCGGCGCCTAGCACGATACAGGAGATGCTTTAAAAAAAAAAAAAAAAAGCCCTTGTAGGAATCACTGGAGCTGTACGGAGGCATTATGCGTGTTCACAGGCCGCCTCTTACAAACGCAGAAAGACTGAGGCCTCCGGGAACTCCACACGTGAACTGGGTGGAAAAGAGGGTCCAGGAAGAAATCCTGCAGCTCTTTTGCTCTTTGTGAAGGCTCAGTACAGTCTGGGTAGTAACCTCTGACTGACACCAAGCTTTACACATCCCGTAGCTACAACAGAACTACGTTACAGGATTTATTACAAACCTCTGGCTCCCCGGCCAGCAGACGGAGTCTGCAAGTCCCAGCAACGTCTCACTGGCACCTCGCGTCACAGTTTCACAAGAAGCCGCAGGCTTCGGGCATCCTGGGGGGTTTGTTCGGTCCGCAACCCTTGGCTGCCCGCTCCTGCCCGGCCGCTCGCAGCACACAGATTAAGTTGTGCTCGGGGGCAAGTCTCTCCGGTTGTTTAACAGACTCATGGCCTGCTGCCATAGGCAGGGCACGCTGTTTTCAACGTATCAGTGCTGCATGACTTCATATCTGTGTTATCTCCAAAAAAAGTTGGGAATCTATCTGGATGACAAATGCTATATATGATAAAAGCTTTTTTTTTTTTTTTTTTAAATGTGGAATGTTTCTTTCAGCCCTCTTGAGGTACTATACTTTCATTCAAGCCAGGAGACCTGGTTCTTTATAGGTGCCCGCCCTGACTTCAGTAGCGCAGGGCATTTGCCATCGAAGGCCACGCTGGTGCTGAGTGAGAACGCAGAAGGCTTCAGGTATTTCTCCTTTGTGGCCAGACCACCCAAATCTACTGACACCACTGTAACGTAAATGGGTTTTATAGACTCTCCCCACCAACCACTGCAACGCTGTCAATACTGAGCAGAGGGGGTCCCACCTTGGCTATAGCCTTTTAGGAAAACAGGTCTATTTAGCAGCCTCACCTCGTTACCTACAGTGCTGGGCTGGGACAAAGCGATATGGCTGATAAGGGAAGAAATCAAAGCAAGCTCTATTTAAACTACCAGCTTATTCCCAGCCTTAATATACTATTCAGGTCCCAGACTGGTCTAAATGTCTTGCAGTAGAGAAAGTAGCACCATAAAAACAATAACAATAATAAGTAGCTGAGAGGTGAGGGGATTGCCCCAGGGAGGCGTCGCTGCTGAGCCGCCGAGTCAGCACGGGAAGGCAGGAGGGCTCTCCGTGGGTCAGGCAAAGCAGCTCCCAAGGACTGCTGCTAATAACACCCGTCCTGCACGCTGCTTTCCGTGTCAGTTGTGTTGTGCCATTAACGCTCTGCAACATTTCTGATGCAGGTAGCAGTAGGGAAGGATTTCTTCCCCCATCAAGGACGTGTGGTCATCTCCAGAGCGACAGAGGACAGAACTTCACCACTGCACAGCAAAACACCAGAGGCAAAGACAAGCTCTTTGAAAACTTCAGAAGAAATTGGGATATGCAGAAAGCAATTACCTTATTGAAATACAGGGAGGGCACAAAGGCTAACAACCTGCTCTCGCCAAAAGTCCCTTAACATTTGAAGACAGCAAACGCCCTGGACCTTCACTTTGCATCTCTTTGGAAAGAAGTCAATTCTTTCAGTACTAACTGAAGGACAATTGGCATGTTAAACACCATCGAGAGAAGCGCCACCTAATGAATCCTTCCCTCGCTTTAGGAAGAGGCACTATGTGACGGGAGAGCTGTCCTCTCTGCACCCACCTGGCCCGACCTTGTTTGCCCAGCGACGTGCTGGGAGCCATCAGCACAGAGTGAGATACGGGCGCCGCGCTTCAACGTGCGCACCCACCACAACTAAGGGCATGGAAACATCCTTCATCAGGTGGACGCAGGTTTCATTTGCAGGTGCAGCCCTCATCGTGTGTGGATTTCCTACACGCAGATGGTGGGAAGCACCAGGGCTTCCAAGCACCAACAGCCCAGCCACCTGTGGATGGAGAACGGCAACTTTTACATTCCATCTGCTCCTTTTTTGTCGCCTTCTGTACTCAGAAACACATTCATCAGGAGCACAAGCGTGCTGGGACAGTGATAAATTTTACC
The DNA here is from genome assembly GCA_003993805.1 of Himantopus leucocephalus. Lineage (NCBI taxonomy): Eukaryota > Metazoa > Chordata > Aves > Charadriiformes > Recurvirostridae > Himantopus > Himantopus leucocephalus. Next base: position 5,504,544 of record RSEF01000014.1, read on the forward strand.
ATCTCTGGCTTGTCACTTCAGCAAAATTAGATTATTTTAATATTAATTCATTAACCAATTTAATTCCAATTAATTACATTTTTGCAAGGCCCTGGCACGGCAGTGATGCTGGAGACAGCCTCTGCTGAACACCAGACGTAGCGTGTCTGTTCGGGTCAAACACCCGCCCTAGAGTGAGATTCCCCAGTCCTTCATCGAGGAACCCCTTTCCCTGCTTTTCCCTAACAAGGGAAAAAGGACACTGAAACCGTTGAGATGGATGAATGGCTTTCCTTTTTGGTGGGATTATGTTCAGGAAAACAGTTCACTTGCTAAATTCTCCACAGATGGTTGAAATCAGAGTTGATTTCCCCATCCTCCTTCCTGGTAGGGGTGCCAGCCTGGCTCTCAACAGAAAGAGTATTAAAAGCACTTTTCCTCTTTTTCACAGGGAGAGGCTGCATGAAAGAAGGGATCGCTCCACTGTACCTACAGGATAGCAATAAATCATGAGAGCTCATGGAAAATCCGCATCACTGCGTTCTTTAGTCAGGACCCAGCTTCCATGGGTCATCCCATTCCTACCGTCAAACGTATCACTTTCAAGATAAGAACCCAAATGGAACTCAGCAGCAGCTGCAGCATTCTCATTTCTACCTGCGCTTTGCTACAGTACACAAGTCATTACTTGTGTCAGCTCCCCATTAGCTGCCACCTACCTATTTGCTTGCAACTAAGACCGAACTCCATCTCTAGCAGTGCCAGAAAAGAAAAATTAAAAGGTCCACCAGGACCAGACAAGACAAAAAAGGAAGATCTAAACAGAAATGGCCTGGAGAGAAACAGGAAAAATCAGTTAAAGCTATGGAGCTGGAAGAAAAAAAAACACCAGAAGATGCAGCTTGAAATACAAAAGGTACATGTGGGGGGAACATGTGAAGAGTACAGGAAAGAGCAATGCAGAGCTGGAACAGATTCCAAGTCCGGGCAGTGACGGCCCGTGCCACCTTTCCAGAGCCGTTCCCATCTGCAGTGCTGTCTCAGAGACAGGAGGACTCTCCCAGATGGCTGTCTGACCTTGGTGCGCTCTCCTCTTACACAGCCTGGGCCCGGGCAGCCACCGGGAGAGAAACAAAACACCCATAAACCTACAGCCCATTCCCGTAATGCGGCTGCCACGGATCTGCCCCATTAACACCGCACCACCCCGTGCGCAAATTCATACTTTGAAAAAGGACAGTGTGCTGTTATAGCTCCTGTTGTTCAAACCTCTCCTTCGCAATAGCCCCGGTACCCATTTTAATAGAGACTATTACGGCATAAATGAGAGGAAAGGACCACTGAACCATGTGGCAAGTTGCCAGCTTGTGCTGCAGCCTCCAGCGGTTATGCTCAAAGAGATTTAAAGTCCAGCATAACCTTGATTTTTAATAGAGTCACATTTAATGAGCTTTAACATCCACAGTAATAATTTCCTTATTACCTATCCAGGAGTCGGAACCAGGATCGGAAAAAACGTGCTGCACTCCAGTCCAATGAGCGAATTTAATAATGGCCAATACATTATTATCAAAACCATCAACATCATTGTCCTTAATGCCTTTTTTTTTGGTTGGTATAATTATAATTCTTTGAACCTTAAGCATAATTGTTGCAGATGACATAAGCTTGCTGCACACAGCAAAGCTGACTGGCTAAGGGCCACCCAAATCCCTCACCTCTGCCAATAAGCCGTTCGGGGTATATGGCAAAATGGGATAATAAAATCTTATTTACCTCTATCTGTCAGAAGGCAAAAGGCAAACTTACGTACGACCTTTGTGGTCTTCCCAGCTTTTACCCACACTTCTGCTCTGCCCTCGGTCTCCCTTCATCCCCTTCAACTCTGACACGAGGGACCTCCCACCTCCAAAACTCAGCGAACCGAACGCACTGGCACGTGTCACGAGAGGGAGATGGATAAACAGACATACGGGTATTGCAGCTGGCAGGAAGGGGTGCGGGGAAAATTCTCATTCTTGGTATTTTTGTACAGAAACAGTTCCACAAACCTCCCTGAACCCCCCTCCCTTATTATGCACAATAAACCTCCCTCCCGAAGGCAGCGAATTGCACAGCGGCAAACAGAGCAGAGGGAGTTTCTGCCACGCGCTCCCCATTTCGCACCTTGAAAATACACTAAAATGGAAGGCATGTGGCAGCCGTTCCTGTGGGCAGAGCTGTTGAGATCCTAAGAAAACAGCGAGAGCTGGATCTTCCATTTCTCATCCGGAGAGAGACAGTGTAAGTTTTCTGGCCACACAAATCTGTGTTGTTAAACCACTCCGGGAACAGCCATCGCGTCCGCCCTGCGGACTCAGTACGAAAACGGAAGCAGCTTGCGCAGCGTCCCCCTAACCCGCCGGGAGCTCTGCCCTGCCCCAGCAAAAAGGCCAAACCTGGCATTCATCTGGCTAATTTAAAGCCAGCTCAGAGACGCCTGCTAACCTCGCCGTGGGTGCCACAACACCCTCGGCATCTCTCGCACGTCCCAACGTACACTGGCTTCATCATCGGACCACATCGCTGAACGCTCCCGCAGCAGAAAGGAGGGTTTCGGACTATTTCTGGCAACATTCCTCGTGCACAACAGTGATGCACACAAGTACATAAAATACAAGAATAAACCCAAGATCCTTCCGTATAACCTGGCTTACTACACGCATGCCCTGGCCTCAAAGACAGTCATCCACAGGGCTCCTCCATCCTTCACTTGCAGCTCCTTTTCCCATTTTGTTTACATGAACCACTTCCATACGCCCTTACAGGCACTCTGAGAATGCAGAGGGTCCTCCTGGGACTGTGATAAATGGCACGGAAGTATTTCCCACCCTGCTGGGCTCTGCAACTGGTGCTCTCTCCCGTTTGAGTTGGTGACCAGAAGTCAGAATGATGCAGCACGGGACTGGGGCAAAAGGAAAAAAAAGCATCGCATACACGAGAGGCTGGAAACACCCTGAAACCCAGTGAGCGGTTTGTTTTCCTGTCGGAATCAAAGGCAGAAGAGAAAACAGCTTTAAAAATGCATCCCTTATAAGCTAAAGACAAACCTGGTGACATCCCAGCACAGAAGCGCCTCACAAACAGCTAAAAGCAACCGCGTGAAAGGCAGCAGAATAATTATGAATAACAAATCGCAGGAGGCATACGTGAGAAACGCATTCCCCCAGAAGAAATGGTCTAATTACTGGAGATGATACCCCAGAGGTTCATTCATCAGCGGCAGAGCCACGGAGCTGACCTCACCTCTGCATCCTCTCTGCCCCGGAGCCGCACTCTCCCCCGGCGCTCCAGGGCCACCGGCAGCCGCGCGGGTCTGCAGCAGTAGATGTGCCGGGCTACTCGGGGGCATAACGACAGACAAGGGCGCTGGGCAGCAGCATCTGCTGTAATTTAAAAACCAGTGCATTTCCAATTCAAATTGCAACGCGAGAGCTATCCCCAGAACCGCTGGAGTCTCAGCGGGGTCTCAGACTGGAAGCTCCGAGGGCAAAGGCAGCATTCCTTAACCACTCAGGAAGCGTTTAATGCTCACGCATTTGTTAGAGCATCCGCTAACAACAGTGACAAACTGTCACCGTGCCTCTACCACCCAGCCAGCTCTTCACTTTATAAACCGCCCCATCTACACTTCTCACCGTCATATTTTTAAGGCTATATAGTACCATAACCCACTACGAGATGCCGGAACAAACACGTCTCAGCAGTAATATAGTACTGTTGTTTGAGCAATGGGAAAACAAGCAAGCTACTTTCAGGGAATTTGGGTGTCATAACAGTGAAAGATATTTTCTTCTGTGTATTTTCTCTAAACCAGGGCTCTTCCATCTAAACATGAGGAGGGACTTCTTCCCTGTGAGGGTGGCAGAGCAGTGGCACAGGCTGCCCAGAGAGGTGGGGGAGTCTCCCACTCTGGAGCCATTCCAAACCCGCCTGGACGCCGTCCTGTGCCACTGCTGGAGGTGACCCTGCTCTGGCAGGGGGTGGCACTGGGTGAGCTCCAGAGGGCCCTTCCAGCCCTGACCAGTCTGGGATTCTGTGATTTTGTGGGTCTCAATTCTCCAGCACACATGGCCCTCGAGGAAAGCTCTGCCCTCTCAGCCTCATCCGAGGGAGGATCCTGACCGCCGGACACTGACCACGTACGTGCTGCTGGAACACAACAGGTTAGGTCCACACAGACCTTCAGCTCTCTTTTATTTTTCTCTTCTCTAACAAAAACATTTTGAGGGCAAGGTACTTGTGAGAGAGTTACAGCAGTAAGAGCTCTCGGGCTCTGCAGTATGACTCGACTCCGCCTGGTCCCCTCGGAGCGTTGTAGGTGATGGGTCACGTTTCATTGATATCCTTACCTTGATTTAGAGAGTCTGAGAGCATGTCTGGAGGTGTTGACTTTGGGGTTACTGTACTAAAAAGTCTCGTTCAGGTATGTGAAGGGAAGACAGACTGTACCGGGGGAGAGCCGCAGATTCTGTGAAATGTATTTAGCTCGGTGAAAGATGTACTCTATTTTCATGGAATATTGAATGTAGCTGTGATTAATGGGGCACGTATACACTGATAAACAATATTAATTTGTTTTAAGCCAGGTCTGAAAAGATTTCAACCACTTGCTTCCCTGCAGCTATGAAAGTTATTTCCTGCTGTCTGTACTACCTCAAGGGCTAAACCAGCCCTGAAAGGAAGGCAATATTTCCTTTGACTCCATCGGCAGCAGCAGCCTATGAAGGCTGTTGTATTGGTATTTCATTTATCATGAGCAAATGATATGGATTATTATTATTCATCCTTACCACCTACCCCCTGTACCAAACTGCCACAGCATTGCCACCACACATTCACTCTCTCCTCCATCAAGCCGGCTTTTTTCATTTGCCTTGTCACCGTTCCATCACGCACGCTGTCTGCAACGTCTCCATCTGCTTCGGCACTCAGTTCCTCTGGCAGTACGGATGAATAAGTGCATCTTCACGACTAGAAGCCAGCAGCTTACCTGCAATTTCCTGTGACTGAAAACTCCCAACTCCTTCCAGATTCCCAGGGACGGAGCCGCCTCCTTCGAGCACCCTCACCAGCTCCCGCAGCCTCTCACACTCCTCCTGGAGCTGCTGCTGCTCCTCCTTGCGCTGCTGCTTGGCCAAGCTCACCGGGTTCATGCTGAAATGAAGAACTTTGGTTCTGCTGGGGTCGTAGTCACCCTGCGTGGCAGAAACAACAGAAGCAGATTGAGTAACTGATCCAACCTCCAAGTCCACCCAACCTGTACTACTCTTTGTGCGGAGACAAAAAATATTACAGCAGAAAAAGGGACACTTATGCAGTCATAATGTTTTATTCCAGTAGTTGAGGTCAGCCAAACCCAGTATGGCTTCTCCTTCTCTTACTACTCTCTCTTTCAGACAAAAAAAAAAACAAACCGAAACCCCAATCAACAGAGCTCGCTCCCTGGCTGACACCTCCACAGTTAAATTTAACTCCAGAAATGAAGTTTTATAGCTGTGTTTTAAATCTCTTGATAGCAGGAGATTATAATGAACACACAGATACACCCTTAAAGTACAGCAGGACACCCAGTACTAGCCTAATTTATTACTCGTAGGAGCCAGCAATGTCCATATGACTCCAGTGGTGGAGTCATTAGCAAGTTGTACCAGCTCATCCCAAGCAACTGAACAGATATTTCATTTTATACTTTTTTCTCAGAGGTGAGTTGTATTTATAGCAGTTTAAATAGTCAGTCAAGTCCTAAGATAGCAAATTAATATTCTTTCAAAGTGAGAGGAAAACACTGATGTTACATTTGTGATTTCAGAGAGACAATTTTCATATAAACTACGGGAAGCCTCACGACCATAAAAGTAGTAAAGCATGTGCTAATGCTGGCTTCCACGGCACTCTGCCCAGCTGAAACCCTATAGCAGCGCCTGCATAAAAAGGCATTTTATATGGTAATATTTTTCCTTCAATTAAATCTCAGGACCTAAAGTGATTTTGTAAACATTAATTAACCCTCAAGAGCAGCATGAGGTAGGTATTATCCCAATTTTATCATTTCGTTTTCATTAAAGATGTGCTAGAACTTCATGTGGGTTTTTTTCATGCAAACCAGAGCAGAGACTGAGCAACTTCATCCTGAATTGCTGGTCATTGCTGGTAAGAGACCCCAGAAGATCCCATTCCCAAACATCTTTTATTGAAAATACTCTATCCACATAATGTAAAGCACCTCTGCCGAACCTCGCCGCTCCAGAGCCTGGCAGCAGGCGCAGCGCTGGTTCAAAAATGGGTTTGACAAATCCACGGACAACAGCTCCATAACCGGACCCTGGCAGGGGAGGGCATGGCGCGTCCTCCAGCATCTCAGGCTGCCGGGAGAGCGTTGGGGAGCGTGGCCACGTTTGTGGGCTCTCCCAAAAGAGCATCTTCCATCACTTCTGTCAGAGATGCTCTTCTGGGCTGGACAGACCATGGGTAAGGACCAGCTGGGCACTTTTTATGTTCACATGCGATGTTTGATACATCTCACAGCTGTTCCAGTGCCCTCTTGCGGGAACCAGACTGCAATTCTCCTTTAAAACCTCATGTTCTAGACGTTACCTGGGCAGAAGGCAGCTGGAAGAGGTGTGCTCACCCGCAGAGACACAGGTGCCCGTGAGCCGTGTCGAGGTCTGGGTCCAGCGAGGCGCGGGGGCTGCGGTCCCCACGGCTGGCTGTCCCTCTGCCAGCTGGCTCCCAGGGCCATGCCAGGCAGATGGGCCCCACCGCGGAGGAGAAGCAGCCAAAGCTGAGGCTGGCAGGACGCCGGCAGTTATGTAGGCAAAAGGGAACCGCAATTTAGAGCTGGGAGAAGATGCAGAGCAAAGTCCAGAAGCACTTTTGGTCAAGAATATGAGGTTAATGCCTTCTTGCATCTACCACCAAAACTATATTTAAAACTGCACAACTGGAAACCTCGAATTCCAGTGCGACTGCCACGGAAAGCATCAATGTACCTGGAAACCAGCAGGTGCTCTCACTGCTGTGTTTCCCAGAGGGAAAAAAAAAGGGGGTATGGTTGTTCCTCATAACTACTCTGAGAAACCAATGAAGTGCTCCTCATGAGAAACCAGTTTAACCACATCTGCCCATCTGGGTAGAAGACACAGTCACTATTTCACAGCATCAGTACAAGTTAAAAACAAAGGGAGATTGTATCTGCACCCATACGTCCCAGGCAAAGAGGGAGTGGGAGGAACTCCCGAACACAGGAGACATGGGAACCCCAAAGGGCTGCCTTGGTCCAAGGAGCTCACTCCAGAGAACCGGGGGAACTCAGGCATGGAAACCTGGGGTATGTTTCCCAGCTGTCTGCATTCCCTGCAGTCAGAGTATGTGGTCTTCCAGCCCTTGGCCACGTACTGGGCAGGTGATGCATGTTCTCATGCTGCCCAAGCCTCGCGGTGCTCAGACCTGCAGGCACATCTGGGAGGGCAGCACTGTCCTGCAGCCCCACACCAACCGGGCTTCGTGACCCCATCTCCACCGGGGGGGACGAGACAAACAGCCTGGGCCTGACAGACGGGCCAGCAGGACCAAGAGAAGAAATAATCCCACTAACAGCCTTGGCCAAGAGAAATTTAGGAGAGAACTGAAGGACTGGGACCCCATGCAGCAGCTCGGAGATGTTGGGGTTGTTCAGACTGGAGAAGAGAAGGCTCCGGGGAGACCTTAGAGCCCCTTCCAGTCCCTAAAGGGGCTACAGGAAAGCTGGGGAGGGACTCTTGATCGGGGAGGGGAGCCATAGGACAAGGGGGAATGGCTTCAAACTGAACAAGGGGAGATTTAGATTAGATATGAGGAAGAAATTCTTTCCTGTGAGGGCGGTGAGCCCCTGGGGCAGGTTGCCCCGAGAAGCTGTGGCTGCCCCATCCCTGGAGGTGTTCCAGGCCAGGTTGGACGGGGCTTGGAGCAACCTGGGCTGGTGGGACATGGTGTTCCATACCCGCAGGGCAGGGGGATGGAACTAGATGATCTTTAGAGTCCCTTCCAACCCAAACCATTCTATGGTTCTGTGTTGAACAGAGGGAGCATGAAGACAGCTGTAACACCAGCTTACTAGAGATATTCTCCCCAGCAACACACTAGCATTTACAAGCCTGTTTCTGCAGCCAGCCATCTAACTTCTTGTGCTATTTGCATTTCAGGACTCTTCCAGACAGGTCAGGGCACTCCTCCCTCTCGTGTTTGCCCTTCAAGGGAAGGGACTCAACCCCAAAGTTTGCAATGGGGTTTACGCCAGCTGGCAAAAGGATGCTCTTAAAATCAGAGCTGCGGATCCAGCTTCTCCCTGCGCAGCCCGGTACCACGGTACTTCTGACAAGCCATGAAGGGTGGCTCCAGCCCCGTCGCCGGCTGCAGCACCAAGGTCAGGCAGACATCACGCCTCCTTGCCCCGGCTGCCACCACCGCGCTGGCTCCAGCGCCCAGCGCAGAGATCTCCTGCGCCTTCATACTGCGCCATCGCTGCGGACGCTCACGCAGAGCCAGGAGACGGCAGGAGGATCTCGGTGCGGAGGAAGGCCATGCAAACCTGGAGACTGCTGCTACCTTCCTGCCAGACCGCTTTAACCCATGCTGCGCTAGTCTGTTTATTTTACACGTTATTTACTCTTTTAAAACATCTCTCTGGCCTTTCTATAAAGCCCTGCCATGAAGCTGCAGTGCTTTGGCTCTTATAGCTCTTTCAGCCCATTTATCCTCTCCTTTTACAACACGCCCCCTTGAAAAATCATGCTGCAAAGCTCAGCACTCGCACCCAGCCTTATTTTCGGGGCTCACCAGCGCTCCTGAGCACGTCAGTCTGAAGCTACGCTGAGACAGGCGAAGCTCTCAAAAAGCCACGGTGATACAAAGGCTGTGGCAGAATCCATCTCGTTTAACATTTCTGGGAGATCACTAACGTATTTTCTATGCTTCTCGTTTTTGGGCTAGGGGCAGTAGCTTTCTCTTTATTCTACACAGCACTCATCAAATCAGCACGGTTCTCCCTACAGCTAAAATATTAAGTGCTGCTGGTTTATATTATAGTAATGCCTACAGAAACCAAGCGAGACAGGGATCGGTGTGCTAGGTCCTGTACAAACCCCGCAAGAAAGTACCACCTAAAGCCCCAAAATCAGACAACAAAGCCTGAAGCCGCGGTCACTATGTGCGGGGAGCAGAGGTCCGGAAAGATGCAGCCTCCAGTTCGCGGCCCCTCGAGCAGCACTGTGGCACAAACAGAAAGAAAGCACGTCTTCAGAGGTGACCCTCCTCCCCACCAGACCGTCCTGCCGCCTTACACAGTCGCACCAAGCTGAGCGTTACTTAAATCTCCGGGAAATTTACTGACATCCTATGGATTTTCAAATAAACGCAGGAAGTTTTCCATGGAAACGGTGCAGACCAGAGCCAGCTCTGGAGGAAAGGGATCAGACACGCGTATGTAACACCAGACAGCCAAAACGGAATCGCAGCTTCAATCGTTTGGAGTGTTTTTCTCAAATTTCTGAAGGTTGGGAGTGACTTTGCTTGGCTCTAGGAAGAGTCATGGCTGGAAACTGCTAAATATAACAGACAACAAAGCAGCATTAAGATCTCACTAGCATTTGAAGGAGATGAAACCCTAATGCTGGTAAGAAACCAGGGAGTGAAGAAAGCAAACAACCTCCTCCAGGAATCCATTTAGCTCTGGAAATCGTAAATTGGTGTTTTTCCTCCATCAACTGCTCTTCCCCTCACAATAAATCAGTCTCACTGACCAGAATTTTGTCCTTTCAGCTCTGCAACAGAAGCCTGGGAAAGGGCGCTTCAGGCGCTGGGAAAGAAAACCTAAACCAGATTTGTCCATTTAGAAAGTTGTTTCTAATCTAGGGCCACTGATGAGGAAGGGCAAACAGTGGCATTTGAAAGGTGTGGTACAGAAGAGATGGCCACGCTCTTTGAACAGGAGCTGGGAGTCCCAGAACAACTGCCCGGGAGCAGCTCCAGATACCGCTCCTGCGCTGAACCAAGACAGGCAAGGAGGTATCACTTAAGGGAGTTAAAAAGCATCTTGCAACGAACGGTAATGTATCCCTGCTTTCTCCAGGAAGCACGAGAAGTGTGCGTCGGGTTTGGAAACTTGGCCTGAATATGAGAATCAACCAAATCCACTTAAGCTCACGGTGCCTTTACACAGAAATACGAGACGTTTGGGGGATGCAATCAATATGTGACCTATAGGCAGTCCCTTTGTTGGGAAGCCACCCCGTCCCCGGTTCGTTCAGTAGGTAACTTGGTAGATCATTGTAATGATGATTTTAAATTACAGCACATCACGGCCAGTGTCTCGGAGAGTGAAGGTGATACGTTACTGCTAGGTTCCCAGCAGCACCCCTCTTTACCCCTATTTTTCCCAATACTTTAAAAATTTGAAATTGTAGAGATGCTGAAGAGTAAATAACTTGAACTAGAGAGAACTGCTGGCGTTCATTGATTCTTCTTTCAAGGAATAACATTGAGCCAGTAACTCAGATTTGTCAGAAAAATGTACACAGAGCTTCAATTTAGGAGGAAGCAATAAATATCTTGATTGATTGCAACCAAGGCTGGTTGACACTTAGTAGTACAGTGAATTATTCATTCCTGGAAAGCATCTTGCTAACTAGCTGATTTGGTGCTTAAGGCAGCAAAACCATTTTTGTGCTCTCAGAAGGGCACCGGACATTTTACGGAGATGATTTGTTGACTCCACATGTTAATATGTTCTACGATTTGTGAAAGAACGTTGTTTCGATGCATTATTCTCAGCCTTCCAGACACATGCCCCAGGGTATGCACAAGGGAAACTCACATCAACCACCGAGAAGAACCATCCCACCACTTCTCTCCCGATCGCACAGTCATTATGTGAGACAGCCACCGCAGATGCAACACGCAAATATTGTCTTAATGCAATATGTTCCAAGCACACACTGGGACGTGGCAGAACTATTTAGTCACGCGCTGGCTATCAATAAACCTTCTGACAGAAGACTATGGAAAAGAGAATTTGCAACAGGGCCAATTTGCCATCTAGAACGGAGGCACAGGCTCAAGTCAGACGCTGCTGCCTTCCCCCCCACTGCCATCTCCCAGCTTGAAAAAAAACACCCCGAGGAGATAATTGTGCTGATGCTACGTGTCATTTTTTAAAAGTATATTATCGGCAAACAGTCACTACGTTGGTCTACATGTTGAAATTACAGCTCAAAAACTTCCTAAGTAATCTCCCCATTAGGGAAGAATCAGTCAAGTGACGAAGCAATGAGTGAAGACAGGATTGCTTTAATCTCTGAAAAACAGAAACTTTTCCTTTAGAAGAGGAGTTGTTTAGAAGAACAATGAAAGCTGCCAGTGACAGCATCTTGAAAAGGGCTGAACTTATTCTGGCATGTCTCCTCCTGGTTCTTTGAAAACTGCACAGTCCCAATTCAGGGATGTCTTTCTCCAAGAGCTATAAAAGCTTTTCTCTCTACTCGACTCACTTTCACAGGCCCACAGGTGAGAATAAAGTACTTAAAACCATGTGGACTACTTTACATTTGATGAAACATTCAGTGCTTAACAACTCCATTTAAGATCTATTCATCTACCCCAGATCTTTCTAATCAGAAGGTAGAACTGGGAGCAAAGGGAATAGACTGAACTGTTGTGAATACGTTTATCTAACATCACTAATGAAATTAACGAAGTTCATACGTCCCAAGGAGGCAATGACTGTCAGGATCCAATGTCAGCAAGCACTGTCAAGGATTTGCAACCGGCTTCACATCCTCATAGGCTCCTCCTGGTTAATGCATTTGAAAGCAAAGAAGCCAAAAGCCATAGGTGAGGCGGACACGCGCGTAAGTGCCTTATTTTTTCATAGTCTCGATGTCTATCAACCTTAAAAGATTGTGATTTCTGAGCAGCACAATAAATTCTGGCGGAGCATATGGACAGCTGAGTTTAATCGCTACTCGCTTGCAATGCAACAGATTGCGCTTGCCCCTGCTGAGAAAAGGCTGACGATTGGAAGCTCTTCAAGGAAAGGACCATTTCTTCTTTGTGCGACTCTCGCACACAGTGAGCGCCACCCAAATACAAGCAATACACACTGCTGCTTTCTTAGCTAAGGAATTTGTTTCCATGCTGACTTCTTAAGAGAAAAATCTCCAAGGTTTCCGGACTGGGACGCGTTATTCAATACCGGGAACTTAAATAGAAACAATCTAAGGAGCTTAGTAGATTGTATCAGCTTTAAAGAAATAATGGGTCAGTAGTTACCTCGGAAGAACATCCGAAATAAAGAATGCATCTATCTGTGGGAGACAGATGGGAAAGTTTCTTAAATACAGATATAAAACATAAAGCATCAGTTGGAGGGGTGGTGGAAGGGGAGTGTTTGAAAAGCATCCAACTGGCCAGGGAATGCTCTGGCTTCCATTCGCTACCTCTTCTAGGCAAAAAGGCTTAAATCGTGAACACTAACACACGGCAGGTAAGTGGGTATCTGCATGTGGTGAATGTCCGAAGTTGAACTTTTGAGCTCTCGAGCAGAAGATGCTACTTGCTGACTGCAAGCACAGCCTGGCTGTCAATTTTGGTCAGACCTGGACTAAAACAAAAGTGGCAAATCCGGAATCCGTCAAAGACAGAGAGAGAGATGTGAGACAGAATCGCTGCTTAGGAGGCTGATCGGAAGTTGATCCATGATTTAGACCGTTTAGATGGGGAAAACCAGGGGCCTGGGGTTCCAGAAAGAAAGGTGGTACTGAAAAGAGGAATTCTCAAAAAGAGAAGTGGTCCCAGAAAGAAGAGGGCCTGCAAAGAAGGTGGTGCTGATCCGGGCTGAAGGAAAGATGCTGGAAGCGGAGGAAGGCCCTGGAGATCAGAGAGGTGCCCAGGGATGAAGGCCAGGGGATGCCCAAGGACCCTGGCCAGTAAGGACTGTGACCGGTGACCGCCAGCAGACAGGACATTCTGCCCAGCCTTCCCGCGCCAGCAGCCGTCTCCCTGCGGGAAGGGATGTCGAGCCTGAGAGAACACCGCGCCGAGGTGGGGGAGCGAGGAAACAACTGTGTGAAAAAACAAAATGGGGTAAAATGTCTGATGTCATTGGTTCCAAAATAAACCCCAGTGTCCAGATATGCCATGGGTTGCTGCTTACTCTGTCCCACCCGTGACCATCTCCTGTCTTCGTTCTGTGACAAAGCGTTACCCCAGGCCTCTGGCCGGTCTCTCGCTGTGTCAGGCTCCAGCTGTGGAATTCTTACAAAATCCACGTTTCTGACGCTTGCACTGCTAGAAGGGCCAACGCTGCTTTTGGGGACCTACAAGCTCATTCCTGGGATTCAGTGCCGCCTCCTGACTGCTGATCCTCCACGCAGTTCAAGCTGCAACGGGAATGCACTCCTCTCCCAAGGCTTCAGGTTTCAGGAATTAAATGTTTCGCTTTTCCAAAAACATGGTAATTGTGAGTAAACACAGCAACACGGGCTTTGCACACAGCTAACAAATACCCTGTTGCTTTTACTGAATTATGAAAGCAGAGAAGTCACAAATCATTAGAAGTCATTTTTGAATGTATTTATCTTCAGCTTATAGTTAATGTTATAGCACTTATGTCAAGAACTGTCTGCTGTTCGTCCTGCATCAATACCCCTTGGAAATTTTAGTCGAAGATGGAGAATAAAAAAACAGTGGGAAGGGAAAATTGGAATTTATCACCCGAAAGGCGCATGCAAAGCCCCCCTCTATAGCTCTCGCTGCAGTAGCTTATTAACCAGAGTCAGCCTGGCTATACGGGTGAGCGGCTTCTCCTGGTCTACCTTTATTTTATTTTTACTTTAATAGCTTTTTTTTTTTTTTTAAAATAATTTTGATTACTCAACTCTCTCCTACAGAAGGATATAGGAGGCATTTCTGCACCCAGTACGAGGCAGTCTCGGAAAGCTTAAGCCTACCTCAGGAAATGCCATTTTAATGGAAATTCTGTTTCTTGGTTTTGTTCTTTTTGTTTCTTTGCTCAGGCTTGTTAAAGTGATTAGAGTAAAACCCAAAGTAAACCGCATCCCAAAGAATTCCCTCTGTACCCAGCGCACAAAGCGCAGCGCGCTGACCGGCCCCGGCTCCCTCTGTCGCAGAAGATAACTACACCAAGGGATCTCTAAAGCCCTTGGAACGGGAGCTGTATTAACAAAAATGGATTGCAAAGATGAGACAAAGCAAACTAACAAATAAGCAACAACCACCACCTGCTCCCCAGAGCTTTGGCAGTATGCGCACACTCGAAATCGGAAATAGTTGAGGAAAAAAAACCCCAGAAGGTGCTGGATGTTGGGCAAGGGCTCACTTGGTCCCACCAGGTCTCATGCTGGTTCCCTACCGGCTTTCCCACATTTCTCTCTCCATCATCTCTGTGTGTCCATCTGCAGCACGCTCAACCCCAAAACCTGGCAGCAGAAATTCACTTGGGCAATCTCTTCATCCTTCTCTCAGCCAGTTCTTAGTCCAACTCCTGCTACTTCTTCCCCAAAACAGGGAGATCTTTCTCCTTGCCCCAGTGATGTGACCTCTTGTCCGTACACCTTGATTCAAGCAACCCTTCTTCTACGGCCTCCTGAACTCCCACGTTCGCCATTTCCGGAACAGCAGAGGTGACGATAATCTGTGTTACTCTGAGTTATGCCTCTTCACCCCCAGTAACTCCTCTATAGTTCCCACCAGCACATCAGATGTCAGACCCTCGCCCTCCCATGCAGTGACACGAGTAATCCCACACTACCTTCCCCACTCCAGCAGTAATGCCACCTCCAACCCCTGGACCAGCTGCTCCTCCCACAAGAACTTCTACAGGGCTTTTTCTTTTCCTTCCTGAGCTGATCCGCACACTACACGTACTCATTGATATTCCTCCCTGTGGCCCTCTTTTACCGCAGCATCTACAGCAAATTAGCAATGAGACAGAGAGGCCGTTGGAGCTAGGATGTATCGCCGACAAAAAGCTCTAATCACCCTAATTGTGCTGCTCTAACACCACACCATATCTTTTGGTACAACATGTAACACATTTCGGGCACTGCTGCAATACGAGTAATAAAATAAAATGTCTCACCGGTGGTGCTGAAGCCCTTCAGGTAGAGTTTTACAAAGGAGATCTTTTCTCCATACCCACTTTCAAATGCATTATCCCCTGAAGGATGCCAGACTATAATTTGCATTGAGCGAGGCATTTAGATGAGGTCTGGGATGCAAACAAACGTGACAAGAAGGTTAAGAGTCAGGACAGCAAGACAAGGAATGGCATGGAGTTGGGATAACCTAGAAGAAAAAAAAAATGCTTTCAAATGTTCACTGTCCTTTTCAATTGCTGCTCTTCCTTTTACTGAAATGGAAGAAAATCACAGTCCATTCTAGGACGGTTTGTTACCACCCAGAGATTTGAATTCCGGGGTTTCTACACTAGGTTTTTCAAGTCAAGGATCTTTCCTGTCTTTCCAGAGAACAAAGTCCATAAAAAGTTGCTATTATTTCCAGCCTGGTAGCGTGCAGAGGAGACCTGTTATGGTTCAAAAACCTCTGATAAAGACACTGAAAATAAAAAGCACATAGGTTCTGAAAACAGCCCCAAAGAGCTTATCGTTAGAGTTATAAACATTCTTTTTCAGAGATAGGACTTAACGTCATGGTGAGAAATGATGGGTCTCACAGATCTGAATTTCAAAAACCATTTCATCAACATTCCCATACAAATGAAGTCACCTTTGGTTAAGAATACTGTTGAGAAGTGTCAGACCAAACCTAGCTTTTCGAGGAACTACACATAGTTTTTTAAAAAAATTAACTACTACTTTGCTCCTCTGTTTTCTTCTTCTGCACACAACATGCACATACGGACACTGTACGCACAGACCAGAAAGACAGAAGATACTTGAAGTGAGTTTTTTTCTAGTATTTACTCCAATCCTGATATTCAAGCCCTCAAAGCTTTCCCTCCCAACAATGCTCTATAAACCTCACTTTCATGTCTCCGTAATTCTGTGTTTCCATGTAAAGCTCTACTCTGGAATGAACTGAGATGGGATTTCAAGGGGAGATCCCAGAGAAGAAAAGCAGCATGGAGCTGGGACCCTCGGAGTTCAAACAGCCAGGGAAGAGTCAGAGTGAAGTACAATACCAAAGGTCCGTCTTCCAAGACTTTTTATAAGGTTGGATATTAGGAAAAAATTTTTCACTGAAAGGGTTATCCAACATTGGAATCGGCTGCCCAGGGAGGGGGGGGATTCGCCATCCCTGGAGGTGTTTAAAAAAGGGCAGAGGTGGTACTTGGGGATATGGTTTAGATGTGGTTTTGTCAGGTTGGGTTAATGGTTGGACTTGATCTGAAAGGTCCCTTCCAACCTTAACAATCCTATGATTCTATAAAGGAAAGCAAAACTGCAACATAATAAGATTTTCCAGTTAATATATCTAATTAGCAAAGAGCAAAACCTCTAGGGGTATTTTTTTTTAGATAGTATCTTATATAAAAAGAAACATGAATAATTAAAAACTATGTAAAAAGCCACTGCCTTTGTGATCTGATGTGATGGCAGGACGCATCAAAATTCAGCTGAGCATATACAAGCCTGAAAATTAAGGGACAAGAAGAGCTGTCAATCATGTCCTGTATTTATACAGCAAACACACTGCAGAGGCTCGTTGCCGAGGTCAACCACGACAGCATTAACAGCAACGCTGAGACTTCCTAACGGCTTCAAGTACACCAGGACGTTTTGATCCTGTAATTTAATGCACATAAAAGTACCATTCTATGTCCTTGCATGTATAACTCTGCCCTAGCGGGGTACAAAGCAAACCCTGAATAGCTCCACTGCCTGTCAGTGAATGAACGCGCCCCCTCGGTCCCGGCCGTACCGCCGAGCTAACCCGCCATCCTTAACAGATTCCCTGCCTCCAGCTGGAAGCCGTTCCACTTAAAGTGCAAGTCAAGTTCCCCTTCACATCATATAGAAACTGTGACAGACACAAATGGTTTGGAGGACTCATTTCTGACAGTCTCCCCGAGCCGGGCAGTGTCTGAGTGGGTTTTATAGCAAACGTGCTCCAGGTTAAAGAAGCTCCACCGCAGCCTCTCACTGCGAGAGGTTATCACCTCCCACACTTCTCCGGCTTTGGCCAAGCAGAAGAGGAAAATGAGGAAAACAAAACATGTTCCCGCAACACTCCGAGGGGAAGAAGAGCTAGAGAAGAACTGCCAATTTTTTTTTTTTTTTTGGCCCAGTCACGTCTCAGCGATGGGGTGTTTGTCTCATCTCCCCCAGTACCACCTCAACGTCCAACCAGGTACTGGGTGGAAATTTCTCTAGTAATGGATGATTTGGTAGAAGGAGAAGTGAGAGCGCAAGGAGGGAGCTTCCAACATCTCAGAAAAACCTATATACGTGTACATACCTTTCTCAATTATCCAGGTAGCTACCTACATTATTCACCAGAAAGAGTCACTGCAGTTTCACTGAGATGTGTTGAATATGCAGAACCCTCTTTTGTTTGCTCTGCTCTTTTTCAAGTGAGAGACCTGAGTATCTAAAACATCCAAATATCGATTCAGAGGGTACATTCGCTTCCAGCTCCTCAGGGCAAATAGGCAAATGTTTGATTTTCCCTCCCTTTTCACCATTTGATCAGGTTACTTACTTATTTAAGCAAGTTGTAGGATCCCTGATGAAAAGAGCTCTTTTCCCCTTCTTCAGGAGTGTGGAAAAGGTCTCCTCCATCTCCTTTCTCCTCCCTGCTCGGTGATGATTGCCTTTTGGTTCCAGGTTTACTTACCTGGGACCTGACTCTACTCCCTTGGTCCCCATGCAGAAGGGCATCGCTTTGTGTCCTTTTATTCCTTGAACATTAAAAGTTTCTACAGACTTGGGATTAACAAACATTAGAGAGGTCCCAGGCAGCGAGAACGGGGCTGTCATGGAGCAGCTTGCTGTGCATACAAAGAAACCCTCGACTGGAAGAGTCAGCAATGCAAGGAGAATTAAAAAGCACAGTTAAATAACCCTAAATCCTCATGCATATTTATAAACTACATCACATCAAACCGAAATCAATACCCCTCACTAGTTACGTATGGCCTGCGAAAGTAAGAGCTGGTAACTCGGTTTTGCTTTACCCATTGTAGTGATGAGACCCGGAAAGTCTCCATGGGGGAATGAATTCCCGGGCTGAGAAGGGGAATTTCAAGCTGCAAGGCAGCAGGGAAAGAGAGAGCAGAGGGGAGAGGAGGAGCAGGCATCCACATCGTGCGGACGGCAGAAGGGATCCACCCGAGCCCTGTCTACGGAGAAAAGGTTCAGTTTAAACTCTTCCACTCCCGTGGCACAGAGAAAAACATTTTTGGCACAGGGGAAGGTTTTTCGATTTACGCTGCGCCTCTGTAGGTGACAGAAGCTACATCCCCCATGCCATAGCCCACGTGCTGTGTGAGGCTGTCCCCGTGGGGGACTTACGCCAGCACAGCCATCTGCTTACATACACTTTCTTGGTTTCCACAGGCGGAAAATACTTCTTGGTTGCCTGCAAAGCTTGCACTACTATTCATCCATTTTTCCCTAAATGCGATTTGAACCAAAGATATGGGAAAATGCGTAGGAACGTCATACTGGGATCACCGGCCCATTAGCACAATGACTCTGTCAACACGCTAAACCTGCCTTATATCAATTCATCTCCAACAACACATCCTCTTTATTCAAGCTTAGACTGCTACAAAATTGAGCCAAACCCAATTTGAATCTATCTTGAAATATATTTGGAAGACGCAAAACTGTCTGGACATCAGTGCACAACTTAATGGTCTGAAATACAACTGTCCTGTCTGCTGTTTGATTTTATTTCACCAGTTTTACTTCACCATGCTAATGGACTGGAGAGCGACAAGCGCATTTTGCACGGAGATGTGAAGGGGCAATGATTTCAAATTTTACTGCCAAGTTTTCCCAGAATTATGACTGCCAGGTCAACCCATAAACTGTTAAGGCCCTACAAAACCTCCTTCAAAACACACGACTTCCTGCTGTATAAAATTCAGGCTTTGATTTTTATCATCACTTTCCTCATCGTCAACACGAATCACAACATTTTTATGAAAGAAAACTGTGAATGAGGAGAAATCCCAGTTTTCTAGTGTCTCTCACAGTGGGAAACCAGTTCTCCAGCCTTGGTGTAACCAACCACCCAGGAGAGGCCAGCTCAGCCCAGCTATCACAACACAACAGCTATCACAACGTGCTCCTGCGCTGCGGTAGTTACTTCTTTGCCATTAGGTTTTAATTAGACAGCACATGCCTAACTCAGAAGCACAGACTAGCCGCAGCTGAGAAGGCATCTTCCCAACTTTCTTTGAGCAAACGGGACAGACAGCCGGTCTGTACTCCGCCAGCTACGGATTTTCGGACGGCATCTTTCGGCACACAATCACACCGACTTTCAGGGCTCCGATCGCATTTGCTATGGAGGAATGCATTTTGCCTTCGTTAGGCTTTTGTAGCAATTACCTGGTCATTTTTCATATTTCACTTACTGTTTTGTTTTTAATGCAGTTTTAATACCTTCAATTTACTGCTACTTCAGCTGCAATCTTCAGCGGTACACAGGTTCTCCGAGGGAGATAAAGGCATTTATTTAGAGTTGCTTTCACAGGCAGAACCCCCAAATAGTCTGGGATGCATCTGGGATGCACTGACAGAAACCAGGGAGTTTCTGCCTGAAACTGATACTGAATAGTAGATGAGCACCTCGGAATTCATCTGCCTGAACCAGCAAAAAGTGGCCTCAAGATTAACGATAAAAATCTCACTTGCATAAATTTATACATTTTTATCCTCCAGCAGGTCAACAGCGGAAAAAGAAAGATCAAGAGAGGTGATAAGGGAAAAGCACATTTGATGTTAGTGATTTCAGAAAAAAAATATTATTTTCTGTAATCGCTGTGAAAGGAGTACAAATCTCTGCCAGCGTCTCGCTTAACAGAGCTCAACAATGCTTACATTTCACTTGAGAGGAAATATCCGTTTCCGTTATTTCAGCCCACTCAATCACTCCTTCTCTACTTTCTTCTCCAACTTAAAACCTTGAAGCGGATGAATTCACTTACCGAGGTTTGCAAATTACTAATCACCCATTGGCAGTATTGATCTGCACATTTTGCATTTACTGCAGCCGGAATGAGACAGCACTGGCTGCTGAATAGACTGTGAAGACCGAAAAATGAGATTAACCAGCGAGCCTCCTACAGATCAAGTTATCTGCTGCCTTGTTCACTTTTCATGAAGCTTCCAGAATGCAGCAAACTGAATCCCCTTAACCCGCAAGACAGGACTGATACATAACTCCATTAGAAGAAAAGATCAGAAAAAGCAAGTAACACAATTTCATGGAAAACAGGTCTTGTCAAATAGACTTGAAGAGATTTCAAGTCTAGTTAATTAAGATAACTGTGTTGACTTAACAGAATAGGAATTCTGTAAAATATTTGCCTCGGTATCAGAATCGCATTTTCTTTTAAAGCTAGCACGATGCAAAGTCAGGCTACGGCAGTTTTTAAACGGCCCAAAAGCTGATGAACTAATAGTGGCATTTCCCAGTTACTTCCAATAAGAACTGCTTCTGTGGCCAATCGTATGCAGCACACATTCTCTAAGATACATAAGAAAATAAGAAAACCTTACTAAAATATGCAGATAACACAAAGGCGGAATTGTAGCAAACAACAAAGCCCACAAAGATAGCTTAGAAATCTGATTGTGCTGGGCACAATCATTCCTCATGAATTCAAATGCATCGTGAGACATCCCGAAGCGCAGAACATCGTCGCAGGTATACAACACAGCAGGCACTTTCTGGAAGACGATGTCTGCGAGGAGGGCTTTTGGCCACGGTTAATAACTAAGGGTTACCTCCAATTTAATGCTGTGGGGAGAAAAAAAAGAAAAGGAACAGCAAGAATCGTTCCGTACCTACGAGTAGGACTAGAGAAACAATATTGTCTCTGAATGCAGCAGTGATGAGACCACTACAGCGATAATGCATCCAGGTGAGGTGCGTGCGTAAGAGGGTTGTTGAAAATTAAGGAAAGTTGTGAGAAGATTTCCATGAATGATTCATGGTCTGAAAAACACATCTTGCAACGAGAAATGAATGGAAATCAAACTATTTCATATACTACGGAGAAGGTTGAAGCAATTTGATCAGGGTCTTTGGTGGAAATCTGACACCAGACGGTTCTTTAATCTAGCAACAAAAGCGTAGAGAGAACCCAATAGCTCATGGTGAAGTCAGCGAACTGGAAATAAAATATATTTTTAATAGGGATGGCTGACCAGGGAAACCAATACATCGTCTATTGCTTAGTATCTTTAAATCAATATTTGATATCTTATTAAAAAGAGGCTGTCGAGCAACCACTAGTGACTAGGTAGAGATTTCTCTAAGTAAAACCGTGGGTTTTTGTGTTATATAGCAGACCAGACTAAATGGATATTCTTTTTGGCCATAAACCTCTTAATTCAACTCATTCCATTTCCTCCAATTCAAAAACAGTGTTATCCAATACTTTCATCCATTCGCTCTCACATCGTTAATTCCCCCTCTTACTTTCTAAGCCTCCAGACAATTCTGTAACTTCAGCATTTATTCCTCTTAGACATAACAAGAACCTAGATGTTATCACTGACAGTTTAATCTTTTTCAAGGAGAGTTTTAATTTGTAGAGAAATTATATTAGAATCAATGCCTCTAAATATAAAAATACTTTCAAATCTATGTTCATTTTAATATTTCACAGTGGCAGAGCTGCTCAAATCCTCAGGTGATGGAAAAGCAGAATGACACTTAAGATACAGCCACTGAGATTGTGCTTTTTTTTCCCTAAAGGAAATGTCTTTTTCACAGTCGTAACGACAACTTGAACATGCACATGCTGATCCATACAGATGTAATCCAGCTCATTGGAAAACTACAAGGGTTATTTGGTGATTAGAGTGCAAAAAAACCAGAGAATGGAAACAGGTTTGTCACCTGCCATCTTTCTTGGTCCTCAGGCTTTAAATCAGAGAGTCTCTGTCCTGATTTAAAGGGAATAAAGTTAATTTAAGGACTTCTGCTTTTCTGGGAGTTGGTGAAGATAGAAACAAAGCTGGATTGAGATGTGAAAGCTCAAGCAAAGCAGTCACAAAACATGAACACATCTCTACATACATCCCTCTTGTCCACGTGTAGACACATTTTTTGTAAAACAGCCATTCTGCACACATGTTCACCTTCATTAAAGCCAGATCTTTAACAAACTGTTTCTCATGTTCCCATCTAACGTGCTGCTACCAGTCTTCCATCCGTCTTCCAAAGCCATCCTCCGAAGGCAGCGTCTAGTTTTGAGCAGCTTTGGAAACAAGGAGGCACCTGAAGGACCGCGGAGTGGACGAGGAGCACGGAAGCCAACAGCTTGAACAAGCACAATTTACCCCACGTGATCTCTGATTATTTCTGTCCTAGCATGCACGCGTTACGGTAACAATAACATCATTGTGGCTCTTACGTCCATCAAGCAGAGGTTCAGACAGATAAATAATTCTTGTTCTGCCCTCAGAAAACACCTGGAACATCATGAGCTGGCACACTGAGAAAGCCAGCTCCAGCAGTCAGCTACTGGTCTGCTGTGATAGATAAACCCAGCCCACCGACCTTAACCTTGTTTTCCCCCAACCACCTCCTAGCCAGTGCTAGTAATTCTAATCCACGTTAAAATAAGTCCTGAGACCATAACATGGCTGCCTGTCAACACAAAAAGGAAAAAAATCCTAGACATCCCTAATTCCTCAATACACGCCTGCTTTCCCTGGATCAGTAATGAGCTTGTCCATGTTGAACTTGAGAATACTATTTGATTTTATGAATTCTGGCTGGATCCTTACCAACCGCAAACACTAATTTGTTTTCTGAATGCTATCTCAACTGTAAGAACAGATCAGTGCCTTCGCTGCAGCTCCGCAGCCTGTATATCAAGTTAAACCACACACAAATGTGTTTGCCTCTCTCAAAAGCTGTTAAACGAGACAGTTTCCTATTCAAAATGAAGCACTACCAGGTAAAGAACTGGCGACATCAGGAGTACTGCCCTGCCAGGTGAGATGCTCAGCAGACATTGGGTTACCTGGTCGGGCAGTCCATGCCACCTCCTTGGAGATGCATGTGGCCCTTAGAATCATAGAATGGTTTAGGTTGGAAGGAACCTTGAAGATCACCCAGTGCCACCCCCCTGCCCTGGGCAGGGACACCTCCCACCAGCCCAGGTTGCTCCAAGCCCCGTCCAACCTGGCCTTGAACACCTCCAGGGATGGGGCAGCCACAGCTTCTCGGGGCAACCTGCGCCAGGGGCTCACCACCCGCACAGGAAAGAATTTCTTCCTAATATCTCATCTAAATCTCCCCTTGTTCAGTTTGAAACTATTCCCCCTTGTCCTATGGCTCCCCTCCCCGATCAAGAGTCCCTCCCCAGCTCTCCTGGAGCCCCTTTAGGCACTGGAAGGGGCTCTGAGGTCTCCCTGGAGCCTTCTCTTCTCCAGGCTGAACAACCCCAACTCTCTCAGCGTGTCAAGATCCATCAGCTGTGCCCAAGAAGGACCAAAGCTGCTCGGGTCCGTGCAATCGGACAATGTACCAAATCTGGTGGATTTAGACAGGTGTTGGTCAAAGGAAATTTGTTACCGCAAAACCACTTTCTTTCAAAATTGAATTGTACCCCTCCCGCTGTGTTCTCCAAACCACACTGCGTCAACAGGGCCTGCTACGGCCCTGGGCACCCTCTTTGCAGCACAAGGGACCAGGCTTGAGTGCAATTATCCATAAATTCCACAGAAGGCACTTACTCACAGCCTGTCATATCCACAACAGAGCTGGGATTTCTATCATCTCCTTCCTTACTGCCTGCCAGACCCAGACACACTCCATAAACCCGGCCCCATCCCAACCCCTTTGGTGTTACCGGCACCATCTTCCTCTCACTGCTGCTGAGCTTCCTCTCCTGCCTTTACACCCCATGAACACCTACATGGCACGTTTTACTTTTTCATAAATAAGCTTACTTGACCCAAATATTTATAAACAAGTGAACAAGAGAGCCTGAGCCCTGGGCGTTTTGCTTATGGCAACCGTTACTGCTGCTCTGCCCTTCTGTCAGGGATGGCGTTTGTGGGGTGCCACCACAGCGCGGCGAGCAGCACAGCAACCAGCCAACCTTTGCTTTCAGATTACCAACCCGTTCCGGTGTCCCTGACAGAGGGTTGGAAGTGGGAAACTATTCTGGTTGTGCCTGGGTCGCTGGGCTGCACTGCCAGCCCCCGTCGCGGCAGCTGCTGCTGGTCCAGATCACTCGTGTCTCTCAAACAGTCATGTGAAAATAGAGAGTGTGCAACGGGCACCCTCAAAGAACAAGGTACGTGGAGGCAGAAGGTGGATTAAAATCCAGCTTTTTATATAGCGCTCCCTACAAGCGAGCTCTGAAGTGCTCAGTCTCTAAGCTCTTGGGAACGAACAGGAGCTGAAAAAAAACCCCAGGGACGCTGAAAAAGCGAGTGATGAGAGAGATGGCTGCTAACACTTTAAAGACAAATGTTACTTATTTTCAAACAAGGAAAATATTTTCCAATTCTCTCTCAGGAAATGGGAATGTGCAGACAGACAGCGGACCCAAGGCTGCTTAACATCTGATGTAGATTTTAAGATCCAGCTGTGGCACGCTGCAAGAGGTTTGCCCCGCGCAGCCTTAGCCGGTCTCTCTCAACCCTTTGAGCAGCTGCCACAGGCACCCCACGCACTGCAGCAGAAAGGGAGCGAGGACGGGGGAAAAAAGCTGGAATAAGGGGA
Organism: Himantopus leucocephalus; assembly: GCA_003993805.1. Classification (NCBI taxonomy): domain Eukaryota; kingdom Metazoa; phylum Chordata; class Aves; order Charadriiformes; family Recurvirostridae; genus Himantopus; species Himantopus leucocephalus. The sequence goes on from RSEF01000014.1 coordinate 5,529,504, forward strand.
TGGAGCTCATTCCTGTGCAAAGCACAAGTGAAGAGAGCTGAGAGGGCCCCTCCACGGGACCACGCTGCTGCGAGACGGCAGCGCATCCCTCCCGGGACAGGCAAGAACACCAGCGTGAGGTAGGGGAAGATATTCCAGGCTCGATTTAAACACCTCCATCCATTGCAGTCACATCTACCAGAACCACCTGAAATCTCCATTTATCACTTCCCTATTTTAAAACTGATCAATACCACCGCGGGACAGCAACTTTCTGTGCAAGTAGAAAACAAGATGGCCTAGAGCCATCTCCCTGTTCCCTACCAGCTTGATAGCAGCTCTGCTGCTGTGCCCGCAGCACGCGCAGCCGGGGCTGAAACACGGCCTTCAACAATGCAGCAGCGGCGACTACTTTGCTTCCAGCAGCTCAACAAGCCTCGAGCCGTGAGTAGAGAAAGAGCCCCCTCTGCTTGCTTCTGCACAGCTGAGGAAAGCGCGTGTACAGAGAGTAAGTGTTTAATGAAAGGCAGGCACTCCGTTACTCACGGGGTAGGTGGGACGCGGGAGCTGTTAGCTACGCTATAAACCCAAGAGCGTGTGTGTTGGGAGAGGAGTTTTGACGGGGAGAACAACTACTTGAGAAACAGAAAAAGGTGCATTCTGCAGAGACACACACAGCACTCCAGCTGGAATTGGCTTCCATAGCGGCCAGGTGGCTAAAAGCTAGAGGAGGGATTGAGAGTGTGTCCATGAGCACACGCTGCAAAGCGTCCAACACGCTGCCCACAGCTCTGAAGCGTTGGGCAAGACAAGCTGGGAAGGAAGACAACTAACCGAGGAGAGTCAGCAAGAGAGGGACGGAGGGTGGCACAAGTCCAACAGCGGAGGGAAAAGACGAGAAACAAATTCTGTGCCCCCTTGACCCCACCAGTTTTTTTCAGATGTGTAATTCCTGTGGTGGATGACACAGCGGTTCGAGTGTCAGAGCCCATCTGAGCCTTGTCACTACAACAGTCTGTACTGATGTTACTTCCAGAGGAGAGACGCCCACTGGGAATTACATATCCTGGCACAGAAAGGTTTTAAAATAATTCTGCCCTTTCCTTTATTCAGGACTCTTGCTAGTAACATACACATTAAAAATAGCTGAGGAACCACACACGCTTCTAAGACAAACCGCAAGCCTTTGCATTAAGTTTTACCGACCTCATATGTAAATCAGCCTGTAAAGACTGGTAGCCCATTATATACTACCCAATTACTGCAGCCGGCATCCATCCTGTGCCTCTCACAGTGATCTGCAGCCTGTAACAGGTTCATAAACAGCTCAGAAAGACGACTGCTGTAGATTTCACTTAACTCCTTATCTATCTGCTTTAAACGGATTAAATGACTGTGTCATTAAAATGCTTGAAGTAAGCCTTTGATCATAAACTTCTCATCATTTTACAGTTATTGAATCTGATCCCTAATGAATCTTATTCTGCCATACTTCTCTGTCTTCCGTTACCAGCCTTGTTCCCCGTTAGCCCCGGCTCCCCCGTCCTGCCGCGACTGCTTTGTATGCCAGACCACCGCCTCCTTCCAGCCCTCGAGCCGATCTGCTGATTGCCCAACCCAGAGCAATGGATGAACTGCAGGAATTTCATTTGAGGTGGGGTCAGAAGGAGAGAGAAAATAATCCACGATATACAAACCACGCGAAACACTCTTTACATATTCACCGCACAGCTGCGTGACCGCAATTCCTTTCCTTACAGCCACCCGAGGGCTCCGCACGCTCCGCGCCGGAGCAGAGACAGGGAATTTGGACAGCGCACCCTCCCGCTCTTTAAGGAAAAAATGGTTTTTACTTACACAGTAAAGGGGTGAGAGGAAAAAAAAGCACTACTGAGCTCAGGGGATTTTCTGCCACAGGGCCCCATCAGATTTTATCGGCTGTAATGAAGGACGTGCCTGATCTCCGCAGAGGCAGGGGGAAAGTCCAGCTTGTGCTACCACGAGTGCCCCAGGGCAGACAGCAGACAGGAGCCACCAGGCAATGGCTAAGCACGGCCAGGGGAAAGCCACTGCAGATCCTGGAAAGATGTCACAGGCCTAGTCAGAAGCAACCAGGGAAAATGGAGGAAGACAAAACGTCAAATGACCTGCTCCATGAGCAGGTGGGGTTGCTGGGAGTCAAGGAGAACAAACGTTCGCCGGTCTACAACAACTGGGAGAGATGAGGGACCACCCGGGTTTCACTGAAGTCGTTCAGCATTCAGAGTTTTGCTCCAAACTCAATCAGGCTACAAAACCAGTGATTAAACATGGTGCTAAATCTAGCTTCTTGCACCAGTTTAGTCTTGGCAGATCAAAGGGACATACCAGGGGTCCACACCGGGCTGGCAGGGGGGTCTCCAAGCAGTAGGGTAAGGATGACAAACAGGCAGGGATTTCAATGCATTAGCCATTTATAAAAGTCTTTTTTAGAAGAGAATGTCAGTATTGGGTCTCCTCAATCCTTGTATTCTCTCCTTGAGAAGTTGACAACCATTTTATGAAACACTTGAGAGGGTTTTTTTTAGGGAAGTCCATTCTCATCAGGCACAACAGAAAGAGTACGCCTTAGGAGTTCACGTCTGGCTATCATTCAAAACAGCGCAGAACAACTGCATGGCAAGAGTGGTTTTTATCCTTCAGTAATCAGTAGACACAAAAGTGAAAACAAGAAGGTCCTTCTAGCAGCCACAGGAGAGGAAAAGTACTGTACAACGTTTCATAAGAACTAAACGCCCGTTTCAGCTGTGAACTCTATTAAAGTCACAGGAAAGTGTTAAACTGAATGCTGAAAAACCACACGTTTGATATGGAAGAGGCCTATTATGTCAACTTGCATAGTCCTTGCCAATGCAGCACACTGACTAATGTTAATCATTCTGCGTTCTAATTATCTTACCATTATAGCAATTTCCCTGATGATCATCCCTTTTTTCCCCCCCTTTTGCTGTTGTTCAGTGTTTTTCAATGATGCAGGCTGTATGGCTTGGACCACCTCTTTGCCACCCGAGTGTTTCCAAAGAATCCACCAAAGGGTGTGTTATTATCTCTCTCCGTCATTCCCTTGGCTTACCAGGACATACTTCGTACTTTTAAACAAAAGGATGTGAAAGAGAAGGACGCTGCTTTGCTTCGATGCTATGCACCGAAACGGCTGCCCCAGTGCCAACCTCTGCTAGCGCTTGGTCCGGCGACACGGAGCGGAGCAGCGTTGACTACCATGGGACAGGAGGAAACAGCATCCTTGCTATCGCCCAGCTGGACTGAGACTGCCTTAGTAATTGCAGTAGAGCAAGAATGGATTGAATTTATTTTCTGCTTTACTCCAGGGAGAGAAAGAAGCCAGATTTACCCAGTGGCCTCGTTCCCACCCCCAGAACGAGAATTACTTGCAGATTTCACAGTGAGTAGATGCAAAGACACAGACAAGGCCCTTGAACCAAGGATGCGATCAGTCCTTTCTGCCTCATCACCCTCATGTACATATAGTGACATTTTAATTAGCTTCCCCTATGTCTGACAGACATCCTGGGTCACGGAGAGAAACCACCTTTCACTTCATAACCTCACAAATTTGAGAGCTTTAAAAATAAAACCAAAACCCAACAAAAAAAGCAACCCAGTCCCCTCTTCCTTCCTACCCAAGCAATTCAATTACTTGCCAGACAGCGCTAAGAATCCATTAGAGAAGAATATATTCTGCATTTGCTGTGGAAATCTCCTGGTGATCTTATCTGTCTCTCAGTTCAAGCTCAAAGCTCAATTGTTTTTTTTTTCTGCCAGTACAAGGAGATTTCAAGCAGCAATGAAATCTTTTCAGATGGGGAGAGTCATCTCTTCATTTAGAATTTACAAGAATAAGAGAGATTTGTGGATAAACTGAAACAATAAGAGGAATGGCTATGGGGCAACCTACTGGATTCTGAAGGGCTTTGAGTTAACTGCTCCAAGCAATGAATTCACCATTATCTTGATCTGACTGCCTAAAGAAACACATACTTCAGAAGCAGCCTTGCCCAGTAACAAGTTTTCCAGCTATCATTGAATAAATCGGTACAAGGGCATCATCTCTAACTTTCACACATATCTAAAGAACTCAGAATATCTTTTTGATCCCCTGGAAGCACGCAACATCAGTAAAGAGCATTAAGTTGAACAGAATAGCCAGGGAGCTGAGATGGGGGATGAAAGGGGAGGCTCAGGAGGAATACGCTGGTGAATTGACCGATAGGTCTGCTCTGCAGTATGTCCGGTATTTTTTTCTCTTGGATGCTTGAGAGAACGGACCACACAAAAATCTCCAGGTGCGGATGCAGATCTATCTTCTAAGTGGTTAGCGTCAACAGCAGCATCGTACTCAGAAGATAGCAGAGACCTTGGGAAAGCAGAAAAGCCAAAAGACATTGGACATTCAATCCCCAAATTACTCAGACCTAGAAGTTAGTGTTTACGTGCCGCCACAGCACAGCCACTAGGCAGCACCAGGGAAACCGTTTCATACGTTACACAATCACCATTCCTTCCCACCATCCTCCTGAAGAGGACCCTAATGAATGTCTACGATATTGCCGCCTCCTTCATTTCAACTTCTGTGCACCTTAAGTGAAGTCTGACAACTGCCGCGGTTGCAGCATGTCCAGGGAAGCGCTCCCAGCCCGCAGCCTCCGTCCGTGCTCCCCCCGAGCAGTTATTTCCCTCTCCGTTCAGCCACCTTTACTGTCCCTGTGACCACACTCCAGTCGGATTCTGCTGAAACAATCCAGGTGATGTTTCCTATTTTAGACGCATATATATATATCAAGTCATGTTTACACATAAACACAACTGCATGCATTCTAAGAATTGCCTGCAAACACCTACGTGTACATATATAAAATAAATTCACTGGTGTTGTATTTAAATGTTCAGGCTGCTCCACCATGATAATATTAATCATAATAGCTCGCACACATCTAATCACGCTTTTCCTTGCACACTGAACAGATCAACCTATGAGCAATCCCTGACTCCCAGGGAAATAACCTTAAGGTCAGCAACTCTAGCTGTGATGGATCTAGAGGGAACGCAGCTCCACAGCTGAGCTCCCTTGCAGAGACTGCCCTGCCAACAGCTTTTCACATCCCCCTACTCAGAAAAATGAGAAAATTTCTGTAATTACTACTGATTGCAACTGTGGTAATACTGCACAGAGAAAAAGGATGTATCCCCTGGAAGACAACCAAAAACACAGGAGAGGCTCTCTGTGGAGCTCATCTTTGCTGCGCAGCCTTCATGTTACTGGTTTTTCAAGTTTTTCATCTTACTAGAGCCAGAAGCACAATGAACCCCCTTTTCAAAAGCAGCATCTTTGTTCTGAAAGGTCACAATCTTGACTGAACATCTTACACTGTGTCCAACACGCACAATAGTTTCAGGGACTTTTTATTTCATTTTAAATGTCCTGCCAAAAATGCAAAGAACAGACACAGCTTCTGTATTATTTAACATACATGGGGATTGAACGTCGAGCGGGGGAAGCAGCAGCGTTCCTGATGAGCCGAGCCCCATGCTTGGCTAAACACAGATGTGACGGATCACCTGGGAACTCTCCCATCGGTATTTAACACAACGGGGCTTTACAGACACCACCACTCCTTTGTACACGCAGCACCGCCTCGTGTGGCACTACTGATTTTTAAAACAAGATACGAAGAAGATGCTCTTTCCACAGCGTTTCACTTATCCTGACACCCTGACTGTTTATCCTCATGTAAAGAGAACAGCCCTTCTACCTAGATTAAGCATCGTTTTCCATTCCGCTGTTACCTGTCTTTCAAATCTAGGTAGGAAAGCTGTCAAAAACAATTACTTTTTTCTGACTCGTCTGGATCTATGTCCCTCTCGAGTTTCATCAAACAATAGCAAATGGAAATTGAGGCAAATTTGGAAACTTAGACTGGGAAGAGATGGTATCATGATCCGACTGCATTCGGGGTGCACTGCCAGAGATGCTCGGACATTGGGACGTTACTTCTCCCCGCATTTCCCCAGGCGCACCACGAGCTCCAATCCCCAGCAAGCCTGGGCTGCAGATCGAATTGCCCAATGCCAAGCGTTTGAGTGACAGAGGCACGGCAAGTTCCCCTTCAACTGTGTGAGAAAATTCTTTAGGGGAAACCCATTTCCTTTATGCAGCGCTCCGCCTCCAGGTGTCAAATAGGTGGTAGGTCGGTCTGATCAAAGGGAAGGGTTCTGGGATATGTAAGATAACACATCGGCATTTCAAACGCTTGAATCCCCCTGACAGAGGTCACACAAAGCAAATGTGTTTCTCTGGAGCTCACTGCCGTCTCCATCAGTGGCTCAGCTCAGAGCATCTCCCCATTTTTTCACGTGCATTTTAGCATCATTACGACTGCTGCCCACTCTTCACTGTGACATGAAACAGGCAGATTTTCCTCTTCTCCCCAGCACACACACACAGACAAAAAACTGGCTAAACTCTGACTTCATTTCTTTTCCATAATCTGGGTAACACATCCTGGTCTTCTGTCTCTTAGAGACGGTGTCGAGTTGTCCGCATACCAAGTAGTAGAGGAAAAATCCTGCACTGTAACCAGAGTCTCCTTATCAGAAGGATAAAACTGCTGAAGAATATTACTGACAACTTTGACTTTGCACAGACCAGTGGCAAAAAGCCAGACCACAACAGAAGAACTGGCAAAGACACGGACAGCATGAAACTGTCACCCTTTACTTTGTTTTAATCAAAAATAAATGGGTCATCAAAGGCTGAAATGATAACGAGCAACGAAAAGCTAACAGCCCAACGTGGAGAGAGCTGTAACTTACGGATGTGGTATTCGCAGAAAGTACAAAGCTTCAGTAAACAAGCCTTGCCAGGCGCTATTTTCCCTATACGGGTCTAAACGACATTTTTGTTTTGTTTCTGTGACATCGTAGCAGAATTCAAAGCAGCAGAAGAATAACAGCAAATGTAGAAAGAACAATTGAAATCTAATTCGTGCCATCAAATGACTACAAAGAAAAACCAGAAAACTATAAAAGGACAGTCACTCTTACCGTTTCCTGAAACTTTGCTTTTCCTTTGCTGTGTGATAAATAAGATTAGAGGAGCCTAAAAGTGAAGTCTCTTTTTAAAACGGTTGTGTCTGTCTCCTCAGCCCTGGCTTTCACCTGCAGGACGGTTCTGGGGAATGGGTGAAAGGCTCTTCTTGCGCAGGAGCCTTCTGTAGTTGCTACTTACAGCTACTTCATCAGCGAGCGTTATATGCGCGGTGGGGCATCTTATAAACACAACTATGTGTCTGAGCAGACAACTGTAGCTGGAATTACTCATTTTCTTACAGAATCATAGACTCGGCTAGGTTGGAAGGGACCTTTAAGATCATCGAGTCCAACCATCAACCTAACACTGCCAAACCCACCACTAACCCATGTCCCTCAGCACCACGGCTGCCCGTCTGTTAAACACCTCCAGCTTTCTTACATCCTTGCTCTTCTTACCATACAAGAACACTACCAGAGCAGCGTCTCTGTCACCATACCTTCCATTCATGAAAGCCACACACACACACATACACACACAACGCCCCCAGATTTAGTGGTTTAGCGACCCCCTGCCATGCAACCAAGTCCTGCGTGACTTTTAAAACCTCCCCATTCATTCTGTGATACTTGTTCAGAAAAGAAAGGCTGGTTTCAAGCCAGCTCTCTTGTACCACCGCAGGACTTCAATGATGTCTTGGTGGTTGCCCCCTGCAGAACACCCGCACTGTAGCCGCAAACTCCTCCTCGGTGGAGCAGCATCCTCATCCGCATTTTGTGCTCGTCGCCAAGTTTTCTACTCTACAGTGGATGCCACCTCTTAAAGTTTGTGCTTCACGTCTGCTGGTACAGCGACCTTTTCCAGGGGACATTTCCCCTGTCCCAGCTCTCTCCCCACTTGCTCTGAGCTCTCCGTGCTGCTGCTCAGGTATGGATGCTCGGCGCGCTGACCTTTCCCTGGTTCAGAGCTGTTCAGGGAATCCAGCGCTCGCCCTTCTTCCCCTTCTGCTCATCTAATGAGCCGTGTGACGCCACACAACTGCTGATATTTTCAGGGATGGTGGCAGAAGTACATTAATGAATTTATTATGGATTTTTGTGTTAAATGTATTATGCAAATGTTAATCAGTTTCTGCAGAACTTCGAGAAAGGTGCTGCATGAAATAAACAATGCAGCTTCAGCTCTGGCAGTAAAATTTATAGCCCTTCAGGTGTTTAATATTCAATGTGCAAATTCCTTGAAAAAAAATTTTTTTTAAAGGGCATGTTGGTAAAATTTCCCTGCACAAATGTGAGTCTACGTGCTCCTGGTCCCTGATGTTAACAAACATTAGCAAGTCTGTACTGTGTGTGTCCTTGTTTTATTTGACGTCCCCTTTGCACATCACATTTATCAGGGCCACTGAGGCCAAGAAACAGCTTCTCCTTCAACCATCTAATGACAAATCTACAACTTGATGACATATTTATACTTCTCCTCTCTGCTCCCATGGAATGTTTCTAATTCCTGTTAATTCTAATAAATGCGATGTATTCAGAATTAGCATGTATAAATATTTGCATAGCCCCAGTTAATTCAGTGTCATGTAGTCCTCAAGGCTTGGAGCACTGCAGATGCTACACTCCTTCCATTTTACACCGGTTCTAGGACTTTCTTCAGTACCTACTCCACATGGCACAATATCCATGATGTTTTCTCCCAAATAACACATATAATCCTTTTAGCACAGTTTATAGGCACATTACAGGGGCAGTTCTTTTCCCTCGCATTCATTTGGGTAGCACTTCATCAAACACTTTTAGCAGTTCACTGCCAACACCAGAGACACCCACACAGCAAAGCACTTTGGCCGTAGTTTAACCTAACCAGCTCAAGCGATAATTGAAGTGATGGTGTAACCGCAGAGGTTTTTGCTCCTGCTAACCACCAGAGTACATGCTTGGTGGCTCCGCGGTGCTCCTCTAACCCTGCACATCACTGCCTGTGCCATACCATCTCCAGGGCTGCTGTCACCCACGATACCAGATTCGCTCGGTCCATGCTGCAATCACAGCCATCCTCCTGTGCGCATATTCCCAAATGTTCTGCACAAGCATCACATACCTCTGATCTGCCAGAAATGGATAGACACAATGCCTAGGCTATATGCTTACAGTGAGCAGTAGAGGTATTTCGGTCATGGGGAGACTCCTGGAAGTGTAAAGGTAGCAGCAAATACCTGAAAATACCTTTGCAATGAGGTTAAGAATCAGGAATGCCAATCCCCGAGCGAAATGCCTGTGCTATACTTGAGCTATTGGGTCAATAATTAATAGAAACGGTATAAATTTAATCAAGGCAACACAGATGTTTATCACTTGTGTTTTTCGTTGGTGTTTTGAGCAAAACTATGGAATGACCCCCAGAGTGGTCTCTGCCAATACACACCTGAGCACATACACGCTTCCTTACATGAGCGAAGACTTGCTGGAGCCTGTGAAATTTAGAAGATAATCTTTGCCTGTAAAAGACAAGCTTGTTGCTGATGAAGTCCAGGAGTCTGTGGAAAGGATCACAAATCGCTCTGTTCCCCATCCACTCCCACACGCTCCCACGAAACTCAATGTACGGGATGAGCGGGGCAATGCAATATGATATGACCTTCTGCAGACCTGGACCTGAACTTCTCTGCTTAGTTCATCTTCTTTTTGCTGGGTCTCCTGCTGTATGTTCTCAGCTATTCTATCTCGTAATTAAATCCCTCTGAAGCACACAAATCTGTTCCTGTGCCTTGCCAACAGCTATTCCTGGCTGAAGAGATGCCAAGTGGTTTGCCCAAACCCATTCAGAGAAGCCTTTTTTCTTTCAAAAGGGGCTGAACTTGACCACCTGAGGTTTTCAACGAGGACCAGCTGTGCCACAGAGGCTAATGCGGACCACAGCGTGCACAGATGAAGGAAAAAGGACAGGAAGTTTGTGAAAGGGAAAGCATTCAGATAATCCAGGAAGAAGACTCATGAGCATTTGAGAGGTCAATTAGGGAACCTTGAAAGGTTGACAATGTCCCTTTAAGTTTCATAACAGTGTAAATGATTCATTCATCATTCTTCACTGGTCACATAATGAACAGTTAGACTGTTAAATGACCTCAACTTTGCCTTGGGCTCTTCACTCCACGCTAGTTACTGCCTGGCTGCCAAAGTGCCAACTATAAAATGAGTCACTAATGCTTAAAGAGGAGAAGCGCTCCCTGTCCACCGCACAGAGGAACCTGCACTTGGGGTACAGCTCCCAGAGGTTTTGTTAGTCCCTCAAAACATAAGAAGGAGACTAACCCAACCACAAAGGTTGCAGAAATATGGGAAAAAGAAAGACGAGCGCGCTCTGGATGCCCCAGCACCTTCATCGCCCATGGACATTTGAGTCCTAGAGAACTTAATACAGCAGAGAGCGGCCACCCGCCCTCCCGGCAGAGCCTCCCCCGCATAGAGCCTCCTGCTTTGGTGGGACCAACCACCACGAGGCCATGCTAGCTTAGGCAGGCCAATTAAAATGACCTAAAGTAGACAAATAGGACAAATCTTCAGACACTCAGTTTCTATCTAACTTTACCAATTATATCAGCTACTCTTACTAAAAAAAAATTAAAGTATTTCTGCTTCAATAACTTGCTTATTTCTTATCTTCAAATCATTACAGCTACAACACAACTACCACCGAAGCGGACAAGTGGTTTATGCTTTAATTTGTGCAAAAATAATCAATTTAAAACCAGGAAGAAACCAAGATTTAATTTAACCAGATTAATATCTTAAATCATAAAATAGTTGATAACGATAGCAAAGTTAGACATTTAGAAAGGAACTACTGCACATGCATTAACGAACACCTCAAAACACACTAATAAAGCCATGTCAGCATGACCTCGTTAGTATGTTTAGAATGTTTTTCTCAGGCAGCTCCTTCGTTGACACTGTAATAGGGAATTCAGTCTCTTCTATTCCAACAGCAAAATTTAGCATAAATACCAACTTCTGGCTGGGGGAAGTCTTCTGATGACAGTGCCCACACCATGTAGCTAGTCAACTCCTTCCAAGCTCTTTGAGATAATGGGCAAAAATAAATTATTTCAATATGTAAGAATAATATTGCATTTTTATGAGTATTGCTGTTACATTACTGACCAGCAGAAAGGCTGAACACAACTAGTTATTACTGTGACCAAGGGCATCACACTGCAAGGTGAGCAGTTCAGAGTTTGTGTAAAGCCACGAACCTCTCACACAGCCAAACTACCCTTGTAGGGTCTCACCTAGCCCCTGAGATCTTCTCCCAGGTTTCTGTGACCCTGTTCAGGTTTCCTTGACCGCCAGCATCCACAGGTGATTCCTTTTAGTCAGAAACAAGCAAGAAAATAAAGACTCCTTCCATTTAGCCTCACAAATGCACATGCCATGCCCAAAAGGATTGGGCTGCTAGCTTGGCTATGGGACTAGACATGATTTTCAAGCCCAAACACATGTCAGGGTAAAAAACATCTCCCTGCCTTTTATCTGTATGGATCCACTTAATCTGAACTCTAACTGGAGTTTCATTTTTCTCACCAACCAGCTGTGAACTAATTACGAGGACTTCTAACTAGTCCTGCTCCCTCTCCAAGCATATGGATCCAATTAAGTCAAACTGCAGCTGATTTTAATCAATCTTCCTTGAAGCAGCCAAACTTGAAGAATCTCTTCTCCTTCAGCTCGAAGAGTAGAGGAGAGCAGGAAAAGCAGGAGAGTAGTATTTGCATAAGGAACACTTCACATCCGCTTGGTTGCCTGCAAACACAAGGCTCCTAGCAGTAAGAAATGCTAATTGAACACTCCTCACAAGTCTTTCCTCCCACTTTATCCGAAAAGCACTGATTTGATCAGTCTCTTTTGTTCCTGGCATGGCGTCACACTTTTCCACCAGCAGCTCGGGAGGATGGTCCAGATTATTTCAGGTAACTAAACAAACCGAACCTTTCGCTGAAACCTCAGCAAGTCTGCCCACCGTGGGCCAAGCAGTAACAGCGCATTTGCTTTCCTGGAAGCCTTTTTTGCTTCATCAAAAGAAAGAAGGGTAGGGGAGAGGAGATAAAATTGTCTAGTTAAACCCACTCTTTCCATATATTATTTGAATCCCTCCCCTGAGCCACAGTTCAGATGTTTTTCTTAAGCTAATGTCCCGGGCGATGGGGAGGCACCTTCAGCAGGGTGTCGTTTCTCTACAGTCCCAACATTTCTTGTGTTTTTGTAATCTGAGGTTTTTATTAGCAGTAAAGACCTGACCAGTGAGTAATATCCATGCTAAAGTCTTTATACCAGTGAAGGAAAATCAATGCAGCCTGCAGCTAGGTGTCAAGAGCCCAGGGGTTTTGGAAGAAGAGGTGTGTGGAGGTGGAAAGCACCTTCAGCCATAATTCAAGCTGTCCCCACACAAGCACAGAATACAAAGAGATGTCAGATGTTATATACACTGCTGCGGATAGCTATCAGTATCTCAGTTTCTTTATTTACTAACACTGAGCCCAGGGAGTGTGAATCATGCACTTAATACAAAAGTACCTTTCCATGCGCTTGCTTGCCCTTTGGCCAGTCCATCTGGGCCCTGGAGTTCCCAAAGTGGGCTATCGGTACCAGCAGCCAAAGCAGAAATGAGCAAAATTCACGGGCCAACACTCAGATATGAAAGGACGCAAGAGAAGGCAAACATTTTTGAAACTTTACTCCTTTGCACACATCAATACAGTCAAACACTGACGTTTTTAATTACCAAATACTAGCCACATCTCCCTAGATTTCATTCACCGCAGTTTTCTGAACTCAATGGACTTCAGTCCAGTGTAAAGCAGTCAAAGCCTTAATTCTACATCCTGCCTCTTCCCAATTCACAATTTTAATACCCCTTCTATGTATCTTTCATTTAGTACATACAATTCCAGAAAGTCAGAGGTTTTATTTTTAAAAAGAAGGAAATGCAAAAAAAGATTTGTCAGAAATCGCCCTCATCCTACCTTGTTTAATGTCACCCCCTACTTCCTCTTACACCTTCATTTGATTTGATGCCGTGCTTTTCCCATGTTTGTAATTTCAATCACCTTTCTGCTCAGTAAAATTTTCTTGTGATTTCTGTATATAAAGTTTGTCTTGCCATTTTTTTTCCCCTTTGTGATAAAGGGATGTTCTTTTAACCCATCATTTCCCAGTGATTTCTTTCAGAGATGGGAATAACTAACATGTCAAACTAGCAACATTTCAGTGACCTTATCTGAGTGCATAATAATATTTTCGGCGTATTTGCTCAGCATTGATAGAAGAGGTGAATTTCTAAGCTTATCCTTAACTTAGTGGGTTCCCACTGTCAGGGACCTTCTTCCAAGGTGTTTATAAAGAGTCATTCTAAGCCTGCCTTGTCAAGAGACTTGATTCTCAAGGTGAATAAAAAATGAGAAGGCTGATGTTTTCCCCTCTGAGGAGTTCCGAAATCTTGACCCTTCAGGGGGGCACATGCTGATCAATACCAACATTTTAACATTCAGCTTACATTTTCCTATATTTATGCCTTCCTCCCTACTCCTCCCCGTTTGGAGAAGCTGCTTTTGGCATCCAGTCCTCTAAGACACAAGTAAAGTGAGAAGCTAAGGAAGGGGGGAGCTACCTCCTGTTAAATAAAGAATTAAAGCCATGTCCTCAGCCTTGGCAAAGCAGATGTGAGAGCGTGATTACCTTAATTCAGCTCACTAACAAGCCTTTTGGGGGACTGGCAGATTTCTCTTTCCTAGACCTGCTAAGCCAGATGACCGCCTTCCTTCTCTTTTTCCACACCTACGTGTTATCTCATCCTTCCCACGTAATTTTGACTCTGCTCTATCCGCAGGTTGTTCCTGTTCTTCCCAACTCCGTCCACAAAGCCCTGACCTGCACAATTCTGCATTCAAACAGCAAATGCCATTAATGAGATGGGTCACGAGGACCCTGTGACGAGCTTTCAAAGCCTTTTTGGTGAACAGTATGACTGTTACTGTATAGTAGCTTTACTGCAATATGAAGGTCCCATCTTTTTCCTATCACCCCATTACTCTTCTACACTGTGGAAGCCAAACAGTAGCTGCTGCTGATCTCCTCTAGCGAGGACCAGAAGGCAAATAATCAGCAAGACTACACCGAAGACTTTGGACCTTTCCTCTCTGAATGTGCAATGTAAAAAGCTTGGTGTTTAGGCATCGCCAGAGCAGAATGAGCAAACAAAGTAGAGCATCTCAAGACATCACAAAGAAAACAGGGAATTCCTCTGGTCAGGCCTCCTTGGAAAGCCAGCAGCCATTGTAAGACAACGTTGGCAGATTAAATGTGACCTGAGTGAGTTGTAATCTGCTCTGAAACCAAAGCTGCTGTTGTGTTTGTTGGAGACCTAAGCATCCGAACACCAGCCCAAAGCTTTCATCTCTTTCTGATGACTGAAACCCAATTAAAGGAGAGCCGGGTGACAGGTTTCACACTAAACATGGCTCAGCAGAGATGCTCAGCAGCTCTTAGCTCCCTGCTTTATCAAAGCTGTCACTTCCCCTGTCTCTAGGAATTGGTAATAAAAAAAAAAAGATTTGATTCGCCTCTAATAGGTGTCAAGATAAAATCAATGGTCTGTCTGAAAACTGAGTAAATTCAAACCTGCATGTTTTCTACCATGAAGCAATTTACACAAAAATGGAAAAAAAGGAAGAGAGAAAGAAAGAAAAATTAAGAGAATGAAATGCTATAATGCCAAATTGTTCAGTATATCAGAGAGAACAGAAGGGAGAGATAACACTGCTCATAGCAGGATGGGCTTTGATTAAACAAACAGGCTCAGGTTCTTGTTTGCTCCAGCACCTTTAGAACAGAAAACACTATAAAAGCTTGAAGCAACTCCTGTGCCCCCCTTAGAATCATTGCATCATAGAATCATAGAATTGTTGAGGTTGGAAGGGACCTT